>LPNX010176685.1:101537-136546 GCA_001517045.1 Pseudotsuga menziesii
ATGGCTAATTCAGCATTATATCCAAATATTCAATATGCTCATGTTTAGCGGTTTGTCTGATTATGCTGCACACCTCCATTTTTTATGAGATTTTAGAAATGAATATGGTTTTTTTTGCAGATTCTAAATATGTAAATTTTAACAAGAATACATAATTTTTTCTATTTTTTTCTTATTTATCTTCTGTCATCGCTCCTCAACTCAAAAAACACACTGTTAGTGTTTCGTCCATATCTCTTTAATTTCTCAACCATTTAAAAAAAAATTGTATGGTGCACTAAAGAACACCAACCTCTACATGCTATAAAAAACCCGTTTCCAAATAATTGCATTAAGACATTCAAACGCTGCACCCATAATTGATGTACCATTTTTGAGGTTTGATCTCTTAGATAATTAAAAACAAATTAAAAAAAATTATTTTTATTATTGGAAAAATAGTCGTGCACTAGTCCTATATGTTCTCTATATGTATACCGGTTTTTGTAAGTTTATTCCATCATTTAGACACTCAGATGTTGCACCCACAAAAACATATACCTTATCATTTGTCCCAAAAATAAAAAGTGCCCATTAAAAAATATCTAACTTTAGATAGTTAACAACATTTTAAATAGAAAAAAATTATATATTTGGAAAGGTCATTCAATTTCCTACATTTCTTGTTTTTAACTGATCACAATATTCATTGTGTAAGTGTCTCAAAATATCCATGCAAGTTGATGGATGTCTGTTTTTTCAGTTTTGTATTGCATCTAACACGGAAAAAGAGGCCCTCAACTTCTTGCACACATGTTATCCACCTGAATGGCACCTCTCTGTCCGAGTGCCAACATCCCTCATGTTGGCACACCAAAGGACATCTATGGATTGAGGTTTGCCCAAAACACTATAGATGAGCTTCTTGTAAATGACATTCATTATCCATCCAGTGGTTTACTTTGCCTTTTTAGATATGTCAAGACATATCTGCGACCCTATCCATATGCAACTCGTGGATCATCCGCAAGTGTTGGTTTTTGCATGTCACGGATGGATGTATCCGCAGGTTGCTTTTATAGAAAGTCGCGGATCATACACGAGTTGTCCTTCTAGATACCCGCGGATGCCTATCTTTGACATTTAAAAATAAAACACACGATTACATGAGATTAGTTAAGCCATTTACCTTAATCTTATTAACTGTCTCAACCTCCTCAACCTTCGAAACTGCCTTATTTTAATCCATATAAATACAGGCCTTGGGGAGGGTGTTGGATATAGACTGGGAGAGCAAAGTCATGCTGGTGGATTTTATACAGAAGTCTTTGGAGTAGTAGAACTTAGAATCCTTTGGTTGTAGAGGAGTCCTTGTCTCAGGTGTTGGGTTGTAATCTGAACTCTTTCATTGTTGATAATAAAGAGAATCCTTCTTCCATATGTGTCTCATGTATCTTGGTTTGATAAATGTTTATGTTTCTACATTTTATATATGATTTATCTAACCTGCTTATATATATATATGAATCATCTTGTATCTGGAATATTAACTCTTGACAGGTGAAGGAAGAGCAACCTTGAAGACTTTGGAGGTGAAGCAGAACGGAAGAGGATAAGTAAGGATCGACCTTCATTAATCGAGTAAGTCTTTCTCATCCTCCTATTTCCTTTACTGCACTCTAGAAGTCAATTGTCTGCAAGTTAATTGAGTATGTTGGTAACCCCAGACCTTAGGTTATTAGGTGTGTAATCCTATACAATAGAACTGGTGACTCAGCTGGGGAGGCCTAGACTGCTGTAGGTTTTTTCTGTCACCCCTGACCAGTCTTTGCTTGAAGTCTGTGTGTGATCTTTTATTCTGGTTTATACTTGCCTCAGTATTTGAAAGTATTTATAATTTTTTCTTGTTCTTTGAGAAAAAATTTATACCCATTCGTGAGTTGTTCTTCTGCACAGTTGCGAATACAAGTTTGCATCCGTGGGTGGCTGTATTGAACAGTCGCAGATCATCCGCGGGTTGCACTTCTAGACAGTCGCGGATATGCCTGGAAGTAGGGATTGTTAAGTTAAGGTTTGCTTGTTCCTTTCTTTCTATAATCCCTATTTGTGAGTTGATTTTCTTTATGAATGCTGTGTAGCTTGTCTGAGTGCCTTTGGTGATCACACTTTCTGCTTTTTCGGAAGCCCTTGAGTCTTTTTTGCTTGGATTATTTCCTGCTTGCATGTTGAAGTAGTTTGGCCTGTTTGGGTTGTAGGTTAAAGTGTCTCTGTCCAGATCAGTGATCGAGGTCTTGGGCTCTGTTTTTTCCATTCTGTCTTTTGACAGTGGCTGGTTGTCACTTGCCTTTGTAAGTCCACAGTGATTTTTGTCATTGTGAGCACCCAATATAGGGTTCCTAGCCTACCTTTGTTGGTTGCCTTTTGGTTCTGTCAACCTGTTTGCTTCAGTTTATTGCTTTCAAACAGTTTATTTGATTCAAGTTTGCTCAAGTACAGTGCATTGTAGGTGCATGGTATAATTTTGAGTATTTTTAAAAGTGAAAAGAAAACATTGTTAAGATTTTGCATCTTGATTTCGCATAAGTAGTGCTTGTTTCAGTTTAAAATATTATCTCAAAAGTTAAAAAAAATATAGGCTTAGTTTCTTTCATCGTTGCATTCAGTTCATCAACATATATTTGCAAGAAAATAAAAAGAAGTTTGTTTTTATAATGGTAATTTTGCTTTGAATACACCTTTATTTTCATTTATTTCTTATTTGAGTCAAAACATCATAAAGTATACCACTCCATTTCCTCTTGAGTAAGAAACAACCCTTTAAAATGAACGCATAAATTAAAATTTACTAGTAAGTTTTCTTTTTTAGGGGCCTTTCACCTACTAGCTCAGGCTAGACTTGTGGGATAGGAAGTGTAAACTTCCCACAAGTTATAAAACTCAGACGTAGTGGACCTTTATTTACGTAAATCCTCGACTTTATTGACTGTATCTGGGAAGCTCCTCTCAAATGGGAGTTAAGCACGAGGCCGCGTGGAGGCTTGGACAGAGGAGATAACCCTCCGAATCTTTGTCAAAGTGTAACTCAGGACTTTTGCGCATCTGGGGATTCTGTCCTAGATAGAGTTTCGAGCTCAGCTACCCTGCCCATGTGTACGAGTTCGGCTTGCGACTGTTCCCCCATACTGTTGGTATTGCCAAGGTAGCCTTTGGTCTCTTGTCTTTTAGGGTTCATACCTAGGTAAACCGGAAGGTTATTTCTAGTTCACCTTGAACGGGCTTGGAAGGTAACCCTTGTTGAAAGTGTAGGAGGGCGGTTGGGTGATTCCTCCTCTTGTGCCTAAGAACCACTTCAAGGATGCCAAGTAATCGTTCATCAGCTTTCTTCAGGAAAGTATATCTTTTACCCTGGTTTGATTGCTTGAGGTTTTAAGAATTTTATAGTGTATGCTCTGTGGTTTTGCCTGTGTTTAGTTGGCCTTAGGGTGTGATTTTCTAAATTTTCAATTCTGGAGGACCAACCTCCTAGAAGGTCAAGAAGGTTGAGAAACCTTCCTCCTCTCCCCACATTGGAACCTCCACCTCTACCCCAAAGGCAGAGATTAGACACAGACAGTTCATTTGAACCTGTAAGAATAAGTGAAGTTCTTGGTGAACCAGAACTCATTGCTAACCGTTTTTATCTTGACACAGTCAAGATAGAATAATTGTAGACTGACGAGTTTGCAAGAAATTTTAAGTCCCCCTTGACTGATTTAAACGATCCTGTGATTGTTTAGGTTAGACCTTTTGATTCACCAGTATTAGGTGTACCTGTGGGTATAATCATGTCTTCTACGGAAGAAAGTCCTTTTGTGTTCACCTCAACCCTTTCGGTTGAAGGGGTACTACCTCCCCCGGTAAGTGCCCCTAGATCTAGTTTTCCTTCTACACCTTTGACTTCAGCGAGCCGGGTGGTTCAATCACCGGTTCACTCAAACCTAGGAGGTACTTCTCGTGACATGGTTACTGGGATCCCCAGTATACCTACCATTCCTTCTTCCTATCCCTATACTACCCAGAGTGGTCTGGTAGGATCCTCGGCATTTGTCCAAGGATTCTCTTGGAATGGGGGGCACATTCCCCCATCCATTCCATACGTAGGTCCATCTCCTTCCTATGTAGGAGTGCAGTTTGGGAGAAACACCTATTATGGGAAAAGCTTCCAAAACCCTATTTCGGTCCCATACACGAGCTCTCCATTTTCATTGTTTAGCGGAGGGATACCTGCTCCTATCTTTCAGACCCCTACTTCTATGGGGACAGCCCGAAATTCTTACACTGCACCTCCCACACACAATCCTATGGCTTATGGATGGAATCCATTTCAGAGAAACCTTCCCACTTCACAACTTGTGTCCGGGGGAAACCCCACTTTTACCCATGGGAATTCGGGGGCAGGTCCCTCCAATCCCCAAGCTGGCACATTTACTACCCCGGTTCGACCCAAACTTCCATTCCTGGCAACCCTAAACTTGCCAGATTTATGAAAATTGATGAATGACCCGGTGAGGCATGACCCCTTGTGGCCACCTCTTCCCACCAAATTGCCATCGGACATCCCTAAGTTCGAAGGTAAAGCTGGTGAAGATCCTGGGGCTCATGCCACCACCTTCCATTTATGGTGTTCTTCAAATTCACTGAATGAAGATTTAGTTAGGTTGAGGCTGTTCCAGAGGACCTTGACAAGTATTGTGGCAAAATGGTACATCGAATTTCCTTCTGCTGCTTTTAGTAGTTTCTAGGACTTGGCTAGTGCTTTTCTCATCCACTTTCAGCTTCCGGTCCGATATGATTTCGGAACGGACTTGTTGTCTACTTTTAGAAAAAACAAGGCTACCCACATCTCGGATCATATCCAAGAGTGGAGGAGGCGAAAGAGCCTTATCAAAGCCACCATTCCTCCTGAGTTTTTGTTAGAGTGGTTCCTTAAATCACTGTTGCCATACATATCTAAGGATGTTTCCACATCAGGAGTAACGAATGAAGAAGAATCCATACTCAGGGCCCAGCAACTGGATTTGATTTATTTACAATATGGGATCTTATATGAGATCATCCCTGAGGCACCGAGGCCTTCGTACAAGGCAGAGAAGTCTAAGCCTGGACCCCATGCCGATGGTGTGGTTGGGTTCATTAATTCTCCCACCATAGAGTCTTTGACTAAACAACTTCACCATTTGTCTGTCAAACAGTCTACAGCGGAGGAAGCAAAGGCTGGCCCCTCCCCCCAGAGTGCAAATGTTTTTGCACAAACCTCTCAGAAGGGCAATCAGTAGCCTGACGGGAAGAAAAAGAAAGGTAAGAAGGGAGAGGGAAACCAAAACAAGCCAAATCCTGCAAACATTGCTGATGGGGGCAAAAAAGAAAAGAAGAAGGTCAAGTTCCCTTGTAAGTTGTGCCAAGAGGACCACCTTACTCACCTTTGTCCCCTTATGGATCAAGCCTAGAAGCTGCTTAAAGCTCAACAACCGGCTGTCCTGAAGGATCCTTTTCCCCAAGGACAGAACTCTGCTTCAGCTTCTAACGTAGCAGGGGGCACTCAAGCTACCCCTGACTTAAATTATATCAACATGGTTCGATCTTCGACTTTGTTGCAGATAAGGAACAAAAAATATGAGAAAGAGACTTCTGAGAAGGGTAAAGCTGTAGGTGAAACTTCCAATCCTCTCACAATAGAGAAACCTGCTGAAATAATCTCGAAGATACCGAAAGGTGTCTTCAAGAAGACCTTGCATAACCCTAATGCTAGGGCTGCTTCAAACTACTATGTGGTTGAAGACTTAGCTCAAACCCAGTGTGCAATGTCAGCTTTGGAGGTGTTATAGAGTTGTCCCGCTCAGTGGGATTCCCTCTTAGCATCTTTATGTAGCATGGACTCTTCGAGTCTCATGGCGAAGTTTCATTTATCTGATGTCAAAATTCGCCTGCCTTACCATGTAGCCCTATCAATAGATGTCGTCCATGGTGGTAAGACCATTTGAAGGGCAGGTTGATGAGGGGGCCTCTACATGTGTTATGTACTTGACCTGTTGGAAAGCTCTTGAATCCCCAGAGCTGGTCCCATCAAACACTCTACTTACTGCTTTCGATGGAAGATCTTTCCGCCCGCATGGTATCCTACCCGCTTTTGAAATTAAGTTGGCAGGAAAAGCAATGTCTGTTGAGGTAGAAGTGATTGATGCTCCCTTGGACTATAATTTGCTTTTGGGAAGGAATTGGACTTATGCGATGTCCGCTATTGCGTCGGCCATTTTTCGTGTAGTGGTTTTTCCACATGAGGGCAAGTTGGTTACTATTGATCAACTTGATTTTACCCGAAAAGGTCGTTTAGAGTCAAATGAGTCCGCTGTGCCATTGGTTGATCAGGTCAAACCTGCTGCATAGAGCTTGGGGGCTGGAATGTACACATCACTGATGGGTACATTTGATCTTCCAGCCCCAGTTAATTACATTGGTTCTACTAGTGTGGGGAAGTCCATCACCACGGTTGTCGATAAGACTAATCCTTCAGTTCTCCCAACTCCCCATGAATCGAAAGTGCCCCTATCGGCAATGGAGATGGCTTATCAAGCTATCACTCAAGCTACTATTGATCCCATTCCAGATCCTCTAACAGTCTCAGATTATCTGGAAGAAGTCTATTTGCTTGCATGGGCGGCAAACTCTTCACATTCTATAGATTGCTTAGACACAGTTCTACCTTCTGATGAAGCTATTCTGGAATCCATGAGTGGACGTGATAAGATTTGTAAGGATCTTCATCATCGATCCTATTTTCTTCCAGAACTGAGCATGATAGAAAACCAAGAGTTTCGCATGAGACTGTCAGAAGATGTTGATATACCTATCAACCCTTTGCCTAGGGAAGGAGTGTTTGCCGAGGGGAATATGGCAAACATTTCTGCCACTATACCTATTAACATCTCTGTGAACCCAGATGTCGTGGAAAACATCTATATAGGTGCAAACTGCTCTCCTGAGGAGATTGCTATCTATACTGCCCTTTTTAAGGAATTCCGCGATGTCTTTGCCTGGTCATATGAGGAGATGCCAGGCATAGATCCATCTATTCTTGAACATGAAATCCGAACCTATCCTGATGCCAAGCCGGTTCGACAAAAATTAAGACCCGTGAACCCGCGTAAAGTGGCGGTTGTGAAAGCTGAAGTTGAAAAGCTGTTGAAAGCTGGTTTTATATATCTCATAGCTTTGACTGAATGGGTGTCCAACCCTGTTCCTGTTGATAAAAAGCAAGGGACTATTCGCGTTTGTACAGACTTTAGAGACCTCAATAAAGCCTGTCCTAAGGACAACTACCCCACGCCATTTATTGATCAGATCACAGATGCATGTGCGGGAAGTGAGGTGTTTTCGTTTATGGATGGTTTCTCCGGCTACAGTCAAATCCAAATCAAACCGGAAGACCAACATAAAACTTCTTTCATTTTTCCTTGGGGTACATTTGCGTATAAGAAAATACCCTTTGGATTGAAAAATGTTGGGGCAACCTTTCAACGGGCTATGAACTTTGCTTTTCATGACATTAAAGCCATTGTCGAACCATACCTGGATGATCTGCCCACACATTCTCGCAAGAGGATCCAACATCCAGATCATTTACAGTTGATCTTTGAACGATGCAGGTATTATAAAATTTGCTTGAATCCCCACAAGTGTGTATTCTGTGTCAAGTCAGGAAGATTACTCGAATTCATTGTCTCTAGTAGAGGCATCCAGGTGGATCCTTTGAAAGTTGAGGCCATTGTGAATCTGCCTCCTCCTCGTTCTCTCAGGCAACTTCAAAGCCTGCAAGGAAAGTCTAATTTCCTTCGATGTTTTATTGTTAATTATGCCAAGATCACTAAGGGATTCATGCGCTTGCTCAAATAGGACACCCCATTTGTATGGGATGAGACCGCACAACTTGCATTCGAGGCATTGAAAAAAGCTTTGTTGTCGACACCTTTATTACGTCCACCAGATTATTCTAGGGATTTTATATTATATTTGGCCACGTCGGAGTCGACCATTGGGGTAGTGCTAGTTCAGGAGGACGATAAGCTTGTAGAGCATGTCATTTATTATCTTAGTCGTGCTTTGGCCGGCCTTGAGCTTAGATACTCTCACGTCGAGAAATTAGCCTTAGCAGCTATTTATGCTGTGCAGAGGTTGCGCCACTGCATTTTACTGAGGAACACCATAGTTGTGGCGGATGTGAATCGGTTCCAATATGTTTTATCCTAACGGATTGTTGGGGGGAAATTTAACAAGTGGATAGTCATTCTCCAAGAGTTTGACTTGGATTTCCAGTCCGCTAAGTCTAAGAAGTCATTAGTTTTTGCTGAGCTCATAGCAGAATTTCCTACAGAAAAAGATGTAGTCATTGAGGATGGCTCATTCCCAGATGAGCACATCTTCCTGATATCCACCTCTGATCCTTGGTACGGAGATATTCTTATATATCTCCAGACTCTGAAGTACCCTACAGCTTCCTCTAGGGAGTAACGACGTAAGTTATGCCTTCATGCCAAGAACTACCTCATTATAGGAGATACATTATATCGACGAGGGGTAGATTCTGTGTTGCGTCGTTGCCTTACTCATGAGGAAGCGGATATTGTCCTAAATGATACCCATAGCGGAGCATGTGGGGGTCATTTATATGGGTTAGCAATGGCCCAGAAGATATTGCGAGCCAGTTATTTCTGGCCCACGATCTTTTAAGATGTTGTGGAAGCAGTGAAGCGCTGTCATCCGTGTCAGCTTTACACCAGGAAGATGCGGTCGCATCCTGCTCTGTTATTTCCCGTTGTCTCGGTAGGCCCCTTTATGAAATGGGGGATTGATTACGTGACATGCAACCTAGCCTCGGCTGGGGGGCATAAATACATCATTGTCGCTGTTGACTATTTTACGAAATGGGCAGAGGCAATTCCTACTTTCAAAGTCGATGGGGAAACAACAACTTTCTTTGTTTTCAATCAGATTATTGCACAATTCGGTATACCCAAAGTGATTGTCACTGACCATGGCAGTCATTTTCAAAATAAAATGATGATGGAACTGACTACTATGCTCGGATTTAGACAAGAACATTCTTCTCCATACTATTCGCAAGCAAACGGTCAGGTCGAGGCTGTCAACAAGACTTTAAAAACTATCCTTAAACGTACAATTGATGCAGCCCGTTCTAATTGGCACATCATGTCATATCCTGCTCTTTGGGCTTACCGAACCAACGTAAATATTGCCACGGGTTTCTCCCCTTTCCAACTCGTTCACGGGGTGGAAGCAGTTACTCCGATTGAATGTGAAATCCCATCTCTACAGATAGCCATTCATGTGTTACCTGATACGACTGAGCTTGAAGAACGTCTGGTACATTTAGAACACCTTGATGAACAGCGTAGGGATGCGTTGACTGCTAATCAGGCTCATAAAAATAGGGTTAAATCTTAGTATGATAAATCGATCAAACCTAGGGTTTTCCTTGAAGGGGAACTTGTCTTGCTTTGGGACCAAGATAAAGAACCTCTGGGGGCAGGAAAATTCAAGGCAATGTGGTTAGGACCCTATGTCGTGTCGAAAGTATTAAGTAAGGGTGCATACGAGTTAGTTGATTTCGATGGGAATAAGCTGCCTGAGCCTAGAAATGGGCTCTACCTAAAGAAGTACTATGCTTAGGCTTAGCACTTTTTCTTGTATTTTATTATATGTATTTTTATGTACATTAGGTTGTCAGTTTTGTTTTTTATATTATCTGCTGGTTGTTGCAGATGTCTTCTGAAACGTATGTAGGTTTAGCTGATGGGAAGGGAGTGAGAGTTAGCGAGAAGAGTTTTGGGGTGGGTGCTGTTATTGAACCAAGGTTACAAATGTGTGTTAAATTTAAAAGCTATGGAAGAAGCTTTGGTAGATATAAAACACAGTAAACTATTATTTGGTTGATTTTTGCTGATTTGTTTGTGTTTCACAGTCAGCAAATGGGATCAATGCAGAAAATTAATTAAAAAACAATTTTACCCTATTCAATCTAAATTGTAGAAACAATGATTGTACCTAATTTATTGGAAAAATATTCCCTATATCAAGCTATTAGGCCTTTGTATGAGTTGCTTTAATTGTTTCTTATTGTTCTTGTATACCTTTGGCATGCAAAATTTGCTAGCTGGGAGTTCCCAATACACGAGCAATTTCGATTCGACCATCCTTGGATGGAATACATTAAAGTTGGAGCAAGGATGCGTTATTTTGCATATATTGTAGAAGCTCTGAATGGGTGCCTCAAATATGAGATTCAAGTATGCTTGATTGAAAATTTTCAGACTCAAGGATGCTTGATTGGAAATTAGGTTAAGAACATGAAGCCAAATGGTGTTAAAATTTTCAAACACCGCTCAATAGTGCTGCTAAATCACTTGATTCTAGGCACCCTATTTCTTGCGAGAGCGCCTGAAAACACCATGCATATTGAACATCCTAGCAGAATCATCCAAGGTTATACTAGTTCGAAAGGACAACATCAAAACCATGACCCGAATAGCCAGAATCGATCTCATGACTGATGGAGGAATTACATAATTGTTTGACTTCCTATAATAAATCAGTATTAATTCATCCATGGGCAAAAAAAAAATATGAAACTCTTATGGCTCCAAAAAAAAACTGAGGGTAAGAACGCAGTGATTCAGCCAAGAAAGGTCCCGTAGCTACAACTAAGGTATTTTTATGCATACAAAACTCCTATTAGTGCTACAAAACTCCTATGAGTGCTACACCATGTTAAAAAAAAAACATCATTCATCCATTAAAACATTTATACATCTCCAACATTAAAAATTTATACATCTTCAAATTTTTCAGGAAAAATATTTAAAAACAATTTTAGTTTACAAAATTAAACATGCACCTTAATTCGCAGATCTGTTCAGCTCTGCTTCAGCCACAGAGATCACCTTTTGCTTTGATATAGTCATCTCCACCTTGGCTTTTAACTTTTCTTCAACTAACTTAAGCTTTCACGGATCTATGCAATTAGCACAACCTCTATGCAATTAACAACAAGCTGAATAACCATTTAGCTTTTGTGCAGGGACTTCATGGATCATTGATCTATGCAAACACTACAAGATCATGAATTGGATTAGATAGTGAAATATGTTTTTGGAAAAGCTTGTCATGTAAAACCCCAATTCATTTTCCATCAATAAAATCAGAAAAACTTATTTTATTTTTTCCTCTATAAAAACATAAAATCAGTTTTTAGATAAGAAAATGGTAATTTAAAAAAGCAACAATATTGAGAACAAATGTTAAGATGGTTTTAAAAATAGTTTTAAACATTCCTAAAATGTATTTAAGATAAAAATTGATTTTTTTCTTAAAAAATCATCTCAGACATTGTAGTAAAAATTTCAAAAAAAATATAAAAACATGTTAAACTAAAGTTTAAAACAGAATACTAATTTTCTCTCAAAAAATCATCTTAAACCACCTCGCCTTGTAATAGTGAAAGAATAAAATGCAGGGAATATATTGTCGGTATGAAAGTGCAAATAATATGAACATAGAAAGGAACGAGCGAAAATTACTCTAGGCACAAAATTATTAAATGATCTAAGAATGCGTTGGAATCCTTATTCGAGTCTTTTGTATGGTGGGTGAGGTAGTCTTTGAATGATTTTATCATGATTTAGTGATAAAGAAAAGTGAGTATTTTTAAATTCTTTTGGTTTGTTGGGTTTTAAAAATATTAAGAATTATAAATGTCATTTATTTTGAATTTAATTCTTTAAGTTATTAGTTAATACAAATTAATTAAATAATACAATATTGTAATTATTTATGTCTTTATTTTTGCAAAGAAAAAATAGCATAACATACCCATGATAATTTCTTTTTGGAAAAGGTATAATATAATGACAGATTTTTAACTCTATTAAATAAGAATAAACAATTTTATTCTCTAAATTCTTTTTTTATTAAAAGAATTAAACTAGTATCTTCTCCATAAACATAATAGTTAACAGTAAGTCGATTTAAATTTAAGGTTAAAAGGTATAAACTTACTCATTCTTCACCGCATGGAAATTTTACACTAACTTTTGCATAGCAAACTTTAATTATGTGTGTTTTTTAGATTAAGATTCGAGGTATATATACAAACCTTCACATAATGATGTCTTTCATCCTTGGAAAACAAATCTTGGGCGCATATTGTTATGTTTTTGAGAGAGGACTATATAGTTTTCGCAAGCAGCCATTAGTTTGCTCGACACATACAAATATTTTCAAAAATATAATGTCTAATATAGCATTTCATTTTTTATATTAAATTTAATCTAAATTAACTTATTTATTTAAAACCTGATTGGTGTAGGATCGTTGACGGTTGTCTCCCTCGGGATTTGGTTCCCAGGGCCTGACGATGTAGAGACGTCAGCGCCTTTGCAGTCTTTCATGGAAGACATGATATTTTCGATCAGAGATGGTACTTGTGGTTAATGCACTTAATGTCTAACTAACAACAAATGTAAGGGTGGGTGTCACAGCCACACTTCGCAAGCGCTCTTGACTCGCCAAAGGTGGTGTGCGGCACTGCTAGGAAGGTTGCTTGAGGGATTGCCCGCCCAAGTGCCTAGCCTGCAGACTACGCCTTAACCTGCGGAACTATTTTTATCTTTTTAAACTTTAACTCTTCTTACTGTTTACTTAGCCATTAGCCTTGCCGGCACATTTAACACTTAGCCAAGAACCAGTAAAACACAGCACTAAGTAAAATACAGTACACAGAGAATAAAGGTGGGTTGCCCAACCTGGCAGAGTCCTTTTAACGTTGTATAAAAATGGAACAGTATTACATAAATGGAGTTTCCCAAGGCAGAGCTCCTGGTGCACGCCCAACTAGTTGCTACACCCAGAAAATACAAGAGATACAAAAATGTAAAAGACTGTCTCTTTGCCAAAGACGCCTAGCCTCCTTTGCCTCTCCGCAATGATATCACAGACCTCTGTGTAGTTCTGTTCTGTTCCCTTCAAAAAACCAGCGACTTGACCCTCCTTGATCAATCACTTCTTGCTTGATTTGAAGTGACTTCCACTTCATTTACTTATAGCCTTCTAGGTGTCTTGCTCATGTCAACTTGCAATCTTGCTTACCGCACAAGTCACCCCTTGTCGGTTCACCAAGTCAACATCAAAACACACTTGGCCCACTTAATCGTTCTGTTGATGTCACTGCACCAAGGTTTACTTTGACTTAGGCGTTCACAGGTCCACTTGCCGAAGCCTCTAGAGTACCGTGTGCACACTTTACTGGTGAGCCGCGTGCCCCCCCTTACTTTGACCGAAGTGCCCATCTAGTTGACTGTCGTTCGTCGCTAACCATGCCGTCGTGCGTGCATGCCCGTCGTCCAACTGTCATCATCCGCATGCCTGTCGGTTTACTTACCAAAACGCTCTTTTACCGGAGCGCCCAACTGTCCGCACATCTGTCCGTCCGCACATAGGGGTCGTCTGCACACTAGGGCTGCGTGCCCACACCTAGGATCGCGCGCCTGTTTACCAAACGCCTTCACTAACTTGCATGCCCATCCGCATGCTCAAGGGTCACGCGCCTCAAAGGTGTCGCACGCCCATCATCAATGTCATCTTTGCCAAGAGGTGCCCGTGCCAAGTCACGTTGTTGTACAGGATTATGCACCTAATAACCATAGGTCTGGGGTTACCAACATACTCTATTACTTGTAGACAATTGACTTCTAAAGTACATAATCGGAAATAGGAGGGTTAGAAGAACTTACTTGTTAAACGAAGGTCGATCCTTGCTATCCTCTTCCTCTCTATTTCGCTTCCAAAGTCTTCAGGATTGCTCCTCTTTCAACTGTCAAGAAACACTCTTCCAGATACAAGATGATTCATGTACATAAAAGCAGGTTAGATAAAACACATATTATATTGAAATATAAACATTTATCCAATCACAAGACATGAAACACATATGGAAGAAGTAATCTCTTTATTATCAATAATGGAAAGAGTTAATGGTTACAACCCAGCGTCTGAGACAAGAACTCCTCTGCAACCAAAGGATTCTGAGTTTCTCTGCTCCAAAGGCTTTTGTAAACAATCCACCAGCATAACTTTACTCTCCAAGTGTAAGTATCAACACCCTCCCTAAGGCCTATATTTATATGGGTGAAATAAGGCAGTTCTCGAAGGTTGGGGAAGTTGTAGCAATTAAGGAAATTAAGTTAAATAACTTAACTAATCTCCAATCAGCGAGTGTTTTTATGTTTTAATATTTAAGACATATTCGCGGGTATGTAGTAGAGCAACCCACGAATGATTCGCGACTTACCATAAAGGCAACCAGCGAATACATGGATTCGCGACTTGTAACAACCGAGACTCGTGAGTGATTCGCGAGTTGTATAGAAGGATAGTCGCGAATACATCTCAACATAGCCAAATGACAAAGTAACTAGGTGGATGGTGAAAGAATGTATTTCATAATAAACCAAGCTATAGTGTTTTGGGCATACCTCTATCCATAAGTGTCCTTTTGTGCGCCAACATGAGGGATGTCGGCACTTGGACGGAGAGGTGCCATTCAGTTGTATAACAGATGCCCCCTAATGTGTGAGGTCAGAGGAGAACGATGGCCGAAATACATTATAATCTTTAACTCTAGAGAAACTCAGAAATCCAATGGAGCAGAGAGAGTACCTGAAACAAATACATAGTAATGTCATATACAAAGTTACATCTGAGGATGCTATGTTCAATTTACTGGAACACTAGCTCCTTTACAATATTTGAGTACATCATATGATACGGGTAAAAACCACGTATATTACAAAGGTGGAACGAAGCCACAATATACAATAATGATGAGTCTTCAAAGATCTGGAAGATATGTAGATGGATCGAACATAATCTTGCGCAACTTAGTCCATAAGTGTGAACTAAGGTCTTCCTAAAGGATCCCAAAGAACCAGTACAATCCAAGCCATGTGAATAAGGGTAAGCTGAGGTCGAACATGGAAAGGATTCAACAGTTTGTGAACCAATAGATGATAATTGACAACTGAAGCAAAGGAATTCACCAATGATGAAAATGAATCCTGAGGTATGATCGTCAAAACTCTAGGTCTTCGTCATCAGGAAGTACTGAAACGGAACCATGCTGTGATAAGGAAGGAAACAGATCCTCCAACGGATCACAAGAGTGACTAGGAACTGGGCAAAGAAGGGAGACACAAATATATAATAGATATAACAATGATGGGATCAGGTTTAGAGATTAGACATTGGGAAGAGTCCTTGAACAGTGAGCACAACACAGAGATGACCCAAGGCATCCTATAACGGATAGATAGAACAACTAGACTTATCTGTCATGTAGGAGACATGATCATATTCCCTAGGTATAACGGACAAGAGGAGGAGTAAAAAACCCAAAGTGATAGCTGAACACAAGTACACACTGAAACATGGATATTGAAAAGCAAAGAGTGCTATGTTCAAGGACGACATGCTGCCATTACCGAAAACAAGAGAAAACTTCTTCCTTACCTTCCCTGTTAAGTTTTAACGAGTCCAGGAAAGTAAACTCGGTTCCCTCTTCATTTTTTAACAAGCTTGAAGAGATGGGAAAATAATGCTTGATACACTGATTCGTGGATTTAATGAGCCCGAACTAGTACAAGCTCAGCCGGTATTTTCACATTTAGAGAGTCTGAAAATGCCAAAGAAGACTCCAGGGGGGTCCTTTTTCGTCCAATTTAGTCTCCTGAGGCCAAAAAAGTATAAAACAAACCACAGAAGAACTCTCTTAACTTCCGAAGAAGAAAAGGTGAACCTTTTTTGTACTTAGTCAGGGAGGTCCGAAAAAGGTTAAATTACCACCTACCCAATGCTCCTTCCAAAACAGCATAGAATAGCTTGAGTTTTACGAGTGTGAAGGAAAGTAAGATCACTCGGAAAGATCCATTTGGTTAGGAGAAATGGGGCTTACAACAATAAACTCGTTGCTTTGTTCTTTAGTGTTTAACGAGCATGACAAAGACACAAAGTACACTCACAATATTTTTCATGTTTGGGTCCAGAGCATGAAAAAGAGAAAACTAAGCTCAAATCGGGTGTTCCTTTTCCGTAAATTTAGTCCCTCAGATTCGGAAAAGTGATAAACCTATGCCTGAGAATACTCTTCTCAATTCAAAAGAAAAGAGAGTGATTCATTCTCGTATTATTCCGCATGGTCCGAGAAAGAGATAACCTACCACCAATGCGGATTCCCGTTCACATATTCTTAACGAGCTTGAATGGACGAGATAACTCGGCAGTCAAGTCTATTTTAAAGGAGTCAGACCTGGGCCTAAAGAAACTCCATAAAGGCGAGGAGTCCTATAAAGGGATATCTTGCAAAAAGAGATTCAGAAGAAGCTCTATTTGGCATGAAAAATAGCTATGGCGAAACCCCTGGGCCTGAAACAGTGATGGCATGAGTACCAAAGGATGACAAAGGCATAGAAAGATGATACTCATGAAATAAGGGTCCTAGCCATGGAGGAACAATGGTAGAGACAGGGGACTAATGGCTTAGAATACCATAGTCCGTGGCAAGATGTTAAATACTAAGGTTAATGTGGAGTGATAAGATGCCAACATGTGTTCGAAATAGCGAAACCACCCTATTAGCAACAACATTTTGTAAAAGTTGATAAACCTGTTCCAGGGTACAAAAGTATGGCATTAGTTGATGATCATTTCAAACTATAGAATACAAACCCACTTTATGAAATATTGTTTCTATAAATAGAATGAAAATTAAAACATTTCATACCATTTGAACTTTTTGAACCATAAAAAGCAAGAATACCCTCTACCTTCGATCGATCACCGAGGACAATTGGACCATTAGATTCAAAATCCGCCAGCTTCAGGTAACTCTACACCCTAAGCCCTTTAATTTGATCCAAACAAATACTAAAATTAATGGTAAATTCAGTATTTATGAGCAGCCCAAAATTACCACAGTGTGCATGCGCGGGTTGCTACATAGGAGAGTCGTGAATGCGCGTTTCATTTGTGGGTTGTCTAACTAGACAGCCGCGAATGATTCGTGACCTGTCTAAAGGGACAGTCGCGAATGTTGCGCAAAATGGCAAAGCTTTAAAAAATATGCAAAATTTTTAAATTTTTAATGTGAAATACTGAATCCAAATTGTTTGTATTTGCCAAGTAAACATGGTTTTGGAGTGGAGAGAGAGAGAGCATGAAGCAATTGATCATGCGGCACTCCAAAGCGCGCCCACCATACAAGCATTGAGGACTTGTGGGATGCTGAAGTTCTTTTGTACCTCGCCCATGTGGGCCAATGTCTGCATATTGGAATTCATGGTCAATTATTGGGACCATGAGTTGGGGATGTTCAATCTTCAGGGTGAGACCTTAGAGCTTACTGTGGAAGATATATACTTCATTACCGGGTTATCACAACTGGGAGCACCTATGAACTTGGAGGGCACTGACAGGGGCGGTAACCCCTTAAGTGTTCAAAACTATGTAGACATGTTCTGCATACCAGGTACTCAGAAGAAAGGAAGCAGTGTTCTGATTACAGACATCCAGGATTTCACTCTCCAGGTATTGGCTAGTACTATTGTGAGACTTGTAGGATCGTCAGGGTTACACATAGCCACCAGGAATCAAATGAGGGTGGCAGTTGATTGCTTTAGAGGCGCTCTCTATGATTGGTGCTCATGAATTGCTCCCATCATGAAGAGGCAATCATCTGAATGCAAGAGAGGAAGATGCAAGAACTTTGGCTATGCAAGCATACTAGTAGCATTCTTCTTCTTCGAGAGTGCCAGCTATGAGCCCTGCTATACCACTACAGGTCCGATCGCCACGGCAGCCAAGGCTAAGTCGGTGGGGAGACATATTCCTCTGTCATGGAGGAGGAGATGTAGTACAGAGTGTATATGATGATGACTTTTACACATGGTGGGAACGACAGCTGCCGGCATTGGAGCAGTTTCCATACGTCGGATTAGACTTCCGAGGTGACCCCGACCTCATTCTCCCTCCAGGAGCAATATGGGGCGATATGGGTAAGTAATTTTTAAATTTTTATCATTATCAATTTTTTATGATATTGGACTAGTCTGCCCTAAAGGGCACCCCCGCATGTTCATGCGTCCGGTTGTAGGAGGCGACCCAGGATTGGTCAAGGTACTCAAGGGGAAGCTGGCTAGGATAACCCAACAAGTACCCACTATACGGATCGAGCATATCCCTGCAGCCATCCAGGAGTTTGTAGTTGGGGTTCCACCAGTTTGGCTACGTCTTTTCAGATGAGTAGCTAGAGCAGTACTTGTATACAGAGATGCAGTGGAGGCTGCCAAGGCCAAGGGGGCTAAGGAAGCTAGGGTGCATAGAGATCATGGGGACCAAGGTGGTCCCAGTGGCCAGGGCGGCCAGGATTAGTTCTAGGGCATTTTGATGGATGATGATCCAAATTTTTGTACTTTTTGTATATGACTAGATCTACGAATCAGACTCGATCTATCTACAGACAGATATTTTACATATATATATATATATATATATATATTGATGTTTGGTTGTCAGCTTATTTACAAGTGTTTTTTATATGTATATTTTATGGAATGTGTGTGAGATGCCAATCCAAAATATAATTAGCATATGCATTAGTCAATGAATTTTGATTCGTGGAATATGATTGAAAGTAATAACTTCAAAATGTCTTTTCAGTAAATGAATTTGCATAAACTGACGTAACAAGATAGGATTTTGTACCTGATAAGCTCTATTGAGCTGGGAAACTACCAACTGAGAATCCAAACGGACTTCAAACTGGGTGATGCCACATGACAAAGCATCCCATAGGAGCTCAATAACAGCCCTATACTCAGCAACATTATTAGAAGCAGGACCAAGACAAGCGCCACTCGCGGCAACAAGTTGTCCCGTGGGAGAATATATAAACCATGCTGCTGAAGCCAGGTTACAAGTCTGACAGCTGGCACCATCAGCGAAACCTATATACATTTCGGAAGACATCTGCAACAACCAACAGATAATATAAAAAACAAAACTGACAACCTAATGTACATAAAAATACATACACTAAAATACAAGAAAAAGTGCTAAGCCTAAGCATAGTACTTCTTCAGGTAGAGCCCATTTCTAGGCTCAGGCAGCTTATTCCCATCATAATCCACTAATTCATATGCGCCCTTACTTAATACCTTCAACACGACATAGGGTCCTAACCACATAGCCTTGAATTTTCCTACCCCCAAGGGTTCTTTATCGTGGTCCCAAAGCAAGACAAGTTCCCCTTCAGAGAAAACCCTAGGTTTGACCGTTTTATCATATTGAGATTTAACCCTATTTTTATGAGCCTGATTGGCAGTCAACGCATCTCTACATTGCTCATCAAGGTGTTCTAGATGTACTAGACGTTCTTCAAGCTCAGTCATATAAGGTAACACATGAATGGCTATATTCAAAGATAGGATTTCACATTCAATCGGAGTAACTGCTTCCACCCCGTGAACGAGTTGGAAAGGTGAATAACCCATGGAAGTATTAACATTAGTTCTGTAAGCCCAAAGAGCAGGATATAACATGATGTGCCAATTAGAATGGGCTGCATCAATTGTCCGTTTAAGGATAGTTTTCAAAGTCTTGTTTACAGCTTCAACCTGACCATTTGCTTGCGGATAGTATGGAGAAGAGTGTTCTTGTCTAAATCCGAGCATGGTAGTCAGTTCCGTCATCATATTATTTTGAAAATGATTGCCATGGTCAGTGGAAATCACTTTGGGAATACCAAACCGCGCGATAATTTGATTGAAAACAAATAAAGCTGCTATTTCCCCGTTGTCTTTGAAAGTAGGCATTGCCTCTGCCCATTTCGTAAAATAGTCAACAGCGACAATGATGTATTTATGCCCCCCAGTCGAGACTGGGTTGCACATCATGTAATCGATCCCCCATTTCATGAAGGGGCCTACCGAGACAACAGGTAATAACGGAGCAGGATGCAACCGCATTTTTCTGGTGTAAAGCTGACACGGATGATAGCGCTTCATGGCTTCCACACAATCCTTGAAGATCGTGGGCCAGAAATGACCAGCATGCAATATCTTCTGGGCCGTTGCTAACCCAGATAAATGACCCCCACACGCTCCGCTATGGGAATCATTTAGGACAATCTCTGCTTCCTCATGAGTAAGGCAGTGACGCAAGACAGAATCTAACCCCTGTCGATATAATGTATCTCCTATAATGAGGTAGTTCTTGGCATGAAGACGTAACTTACGTCATTCCTCCCTACAGTAAGCGGCAGGATACTTCAAAGTCTGGAGATATATAAGAATATCTCTGTACCAAGGATCAGAGGTGGATATAAGGAAGATGTGCTCATCTGGGAATGATTCATCCTCGACCACTACATTCTCTTCCGTAGGAAATTCTGCTATTAGCTCATAAAAAACTAAGGACTTTTTAGACTTAGCGGATTGGAAATCCACGTCAAACTCTTGGAGAATGACTATCCACTTGTTAAATTTCCCCCCAACAATCCATCGGGATAAGACATATTGGAACGGATTCACATCCGCCACTACTGTTGTGGTCCTCAGTAAAATGTAGTGGCGCAACGTCTGCACAGCATAAATAGCTGCTAAGGCTAACTTCTCGACATGGGAGTATCTAAGCTCAGGTCCGGCCAAAGCACGACTAAGATAATAAACAACATGCTCAACAAGCTTGTCATCCTCCTGGACTAGAACTACCCCAATGGTCGACTCCGACGCAGCTAGATATAATATGAAATCCCTAGAATAATCTGGTGGACGTAGCAAAGGAGCCGACAACAAAGCTTTTTTCAATGCCTCGAACGCAAGTTGTGCGGTTTCATCCCATACAAATGGGGTTTCCTGCTTGAGCAAGCGCATGAAACCTTTAGTGATCTTGGCATAATTAACGACAAAACGTCAAAGAAAGTTAGACTTTCCTTGCAAGCTTTTAAGTTTCCTGAGAGAACGAGGAAGAGGAAGATTTACAATGGCCTCAACTTTTAATGGATCCACCTGGATGCCTCTACTAGAGACAATGAATCCGAGTAATCTACCTAACTCGACGTAGAATACACACTTGTGGGGTTTCAAGCGAATTTTATAATATCTACATCGTTAAAAAATTAACTGTAAATGATCTGGATGTTGGATACTCTTGCAAGAATGTGCAGGAAAATCATCAAGGTAGGGTTCGACAATGGCTTTTATATCGTGAAAAGAAAAGCTCATAGCCCGTTGAAAGGTAGCCCCAGCATTTTTCAATCCAAAGGGCATTTTTCTATATGTGAATGTACCCCAAGGACAAATGAAAGAAGTTTTATGTTGGTCTTCTAGTTTGATTTGGATTTGATTGTAGTCGGAGAAACCATCCATAAACGAAAACACCTCACTCCCCGCACATGCATCTATGATCTGGTCAATAAATGGTGTGGGGTAGTTGTCCTTAGGACAGGCTTTATTGAGGTCTCTAAAGTCTGTACAAACACGAATAGTCCCTTTCTTTTTATCAACAGGAACAGGGTTGGACACCCATTCAGTCAAAGCTATGGGATATATAAAACCAGCTTTCAACAACTTTTCAACTTTTGCCTTCACAGCCGCCGCTTTACGCGGGTTCACGGGTCTTAATTTCTGTCGAACCAGCTTGGCATCAGGATAGGTTTGGATTTCATGTTGGACAATAGATGGATCAATTCCTGGCATCTCCTCATATGACCAGGCAAAGATATCACGGAATTCGTTGAAAAGGGCAGTGTAGATCGCAATCTCCTCCGGAGAGCAGTTTGCACCTATATAGATGTTTTCCACGACATCTGGATTTACAGAGATATTGATGGGTATAGTGGTGGAAATGTTTGCCATATTCCCCTCAGAAAAAACCCCTTCCCTAGGAAAAGGGTTGATAGGTACCTCAATATCATCTGACAGTCTCACTTTAAACTCTTGGTTTTCTATCTTGCTTAGATCTGGAATAAAATAGGATCGATGATGAAGATCCTCACAAATCTTATCATGTCCACTCATGGCTTCCAGAATAGCTTCATCGAAAGGTAAAACTACATCTAAGAAATCTATGGAATGTAAAGAGTTTTCTGCCCATGTGGACAAATAGACTTCTTCCAGATCATTTGAGACTGATAGAGGATCTGGAATGGGATCAACAGTGGCTTCAGCGATGGCTTGATAAGCTACCTCCACTGCCGATAAGGGCACTTCTGGTTCATGGGGAGTTGGGAGGACCCAAGGATCAGTCCTATCGGCAACCATAGTGATGGACTTCCCCACAGTAGTAGAACCAATGTAGTTCACCGGTGCTGGAAGATTGAATGTGCCCATTAATGATGCATACATTCCAGCCCCCAAGCTCTATGCAGCAGGTTTGGCCTGATCAACCAATAGCACAGTGGAATCCTTAGACTCTAAACGGCCTTTTCGGGTAAAATCAAGTTGGTCAATAGTAACCAACTTGCCCTCATGTGGAAAAACCACGACACAAAGAACAACCGATGCAACAACAGACATTGCATAAGTCCAATTCCTTCCTAGAAGCAAATTGTAGTCCAAGGGAGCATCGATCACTTCAACTTCAACATACACTGCTTTGCCTGCTAACTTAATCTCAAAAGCTGGCAGGATACCATGAGGATGGAAGGATCTTCCATCAAAAGCAGTAAGTAAAGTGTTTGATGGGACTAGCTCTGGGGATCCAAGAGCTTTCCAGCAGGCCAGGGACATAACACATGTAGAGGCTCCCTCATCAACATCTGTCCTTCCAATGGTCTCACCACCATGGACAACATATATTGATAGGGATACATGGTAAGGCAGGTGAATTTTGACATCTGATAGATTGAATTTCGCCATGAGACTCGAAGAATCCATGCTACCTAAAGCTGCTAAGAGAGCATCCCGCTGGGCGGGACAACTCTGTAACACCTCTAAAGTTGACATTGCACACGAGGTTTGAGCTAAATCTTCAAACACAAAGTAGTTTGAAGTAGCCCTAGCATTGGGGTTATGCAAGGTCTTCTTGAAAACACCTTTCGGTATTTTCGGCATAGTTTCAGCAGGTTTCTCTATTGTGAGAGGGTTGGAAGGTTCACCTACAGCTTTACCCTTCTCAAGAGTCTCGTTCTCATAGTTTTTGTTCCTGGTTTGCAACAAAGTCGAAGATCAAACCATGTTGATATAATTAGGGTTAGGGGCAGTTTGAGTGCCCCCTGCTACATTAGAAGCTGAAGCAGTATTCTGTCCTTGGGGAAAAGGATCCTTTAGGACAACCGGTTGTTGAGCTTTGAGCAGCTTCTGGGCTTGATCCATAAGTGGACAAAGGTGAGTAAGGTGGTCCTCTTGGCACAACTTACAAGGGAAATTGACCTTCTTCTTTTCTTTTTTCCCCCCATCAGCATTGTTTGCGGGCTTTGGCTTGTTTTGGTTTCCCTCTCCCTTTTTACCCTTCTTTTTCTTTCCACTGGGCTGCTGATTGCCCTTCTGAGAAGTTTGCGCAAAAACATTTGCATTCTGGGGAGAGGGGGCAGCCTTTGCTGCCTTCGCCGTAGAGTGTTTGACAGACAATTGGTGAAGTTGTTTATTCAAAGACTCTATAGTGGGAGTGTTAACGGACCCAACCACACCATCGGCATGGGATCCAGGCTTAGGCTTCTCTGCTTCGTGCGAAGGCCTCGGTGCCTCAGGGATGATCTCATATAAGATCCCAGACTGTGAATAAGTCAAATCTAACTGCTGGGCCCTGAGTACGGCTTCTTCTTCGTTCGTTACTCCTGATGTGGAAACATCCTTAGATATGTATGGCAATAATGATTTAAGGAACCATTCTAATAGAAACTCAGGAGGAATGGTGGCTTTGATAAGACTCTTTCACCTCCTCCACTCTTGGATATGATTCGAGATGTGGGTAGCCTTGTTTTGTCTAAAAGTAGACAACAAGTCCGTTTCGAAATCGTATCGAACTGGAAGCTGAAAGTGGCTAAGGAAAGCAGTAGCAAAATCCCAGAAACTACTAAAGGTAGTAGAAGGCAATTCAATATACCATTTTGCAGCCGTACCTGTCAAGGTCCTCTGGAATAGTCTCAATCTAATTGAATCCTCATTCAACGAATTGGAAGAACACCATAAGTGAAAAGTGGTGGCATGTGCCCCAGGATCTTCACCAGCTTTACCTTCGAACTTAGGGATATCCGAGGGCAACTTGGTGGGAACAGGTGGCCACAAGGGGTCATGCCTCACCGGGTCATTCATCAATTTCAACAAGTCTGTCAAGTTTAAAGTTGCCAGAAAAGGAAGTTTGGGCCTAATTGGGGCACTAGATGTGCCAACTTGGGGATTAGAGGGACCTGCCCCCGAATTTCCATGGGTAAAAGTGGGGTTGCCCCCAACCACCAGTTGTGAAGTGGGAAGGTTGCTTTGAAACGGATTCCATCCGTAAGCCATAGGATTGTGGGTGGGAGGTGCAGTGTAAGTGGTTCGGGCCGTCCCCATAGAATCAGGGGTCTAAAAGACTGGAGCAAGTATCCCTCCGCTAAACAACGAAAAGGGAGAGCTCATGTATGGGACCGAAATAGGGGTTTGGAAGCTTTTCCCATAAGAGGTGTTGCTCCCAAACTACATTCCTACATATGAAGGAGATGTACCTACGTATGGATTGGATGGGGGAATGTGCCCCCCATTCCAAGGGAATCCTTGAACATAAGCCGAGGATCCTACCGGACCACTCTGGGTAGTGTAAGGGAAGGAAGAAGGAATGGTAGGTATACTAGGGATCCAAGTAACCATGTCACCAGAAGTACCTCCTATGTTGGAGTGAACCGGTGGTTGGACCACCCGGCTCGTTGGAGTCAAAGGTGTAGAAGGCAAACTAGATCTAGGGGCACTAACTAGGGGAGGTAGTACCCCTTCAACCGGAAGGGTCGAGGTGAAAAAAAAAGGACTTTCTTCCACATAAGACATGACTCTACCCACAGGGACACCTAGCACTAGCGAATCAAATGGTCTAACTTGCACAATCACAGGATCATTTAAATCAGTCAAGGGGGAGTTAAAATTTCTTGCAAACTCGTCAGTCTGCAATTATTCTATCTCAATTGTGTCAAGATTAAAATGGTTAGCAATGAGTTTTGGTTCACCAAGAACTTCACTTATTCCTAGAGGTTCAAATGAACCCTCTGTGTCTAATCTCCTCCTTTGGGGTAAAGGTGGAGGCTCCAATGTGTTGATAGGAGGAAGGTTTCTCAACCTTCTTGACCTTCTAAAAGGTTGGTCCTCCGGAATTCAAAATTTAACTAATCACACCCTAAGGCCAACTAAACACAGTCAAAACCACAGAGCATACACTAAAAAATTCCTAAAGTCTCAAGCAATCAAACCAGGGTAAAATATATACTTTCCCGAAGAAAGCTGATGAACGATTACTTGGCGTCCTCGAAGTGGTTCTAAGGCACAAGTGGAGGAATCACCCACCGCCCTCCTACACTTTCAACAAGGGTTACCTTCCAAGCCCGTTCAAGGTGAACCAGAAATAACCTTCCGGTTTACCTAGGTATGAACCCTAAAAAGACAAGAGACTAAAGGCTACCTTGGAAGTATCAACAGTCCGGGGGGACAGTCGTGAGCCAAACTTGTACGCATGGGCAGGGTAGCTGAGCCCGAAACTCTATCTAGGACAAAATCCCCAGATGCGTAAAATTCCTGGGTTACATTTTGACAAGGATTCAGAGGGTTATCTCCTCTATCCAAGCCTCCACGCGGCCTAGTGGTTAACTCCCGTTTGAGAGGAGATTCCAAAATACAGTGATAAAGTCAAGGATTTACCTAAAGAAAGGTCCACTATGTCTGAGTTTATAACTTGTGGGAATTTTACACTCCCTAGCCCACAAGTCTAGCCTAAGCTAGTAGGTGAAAGGCCCCTAAAAATAAAAACTTACTAGTAAATTTTAATTTATGCGTTTATTTTAGAGGGATGTTCTTTACTCAAGAGGTAACGGAGTGGTATACTGTATGGTGTTTTGACTCAAACAAGAAACAAATGAAAGTAAAGGTGTGTTCAAAGCAAACTACTACTATAAACTAAACTTCTTTTCATTTTCTTGCAAATATGTTTTGATGAATTAAATGCAACAATAAGAGAAACTAAGCCTATATTTTTGTATATTTTGATATTATATTTTTAAAATGAAACAAACACTAATGCAAAATCACAATGGAAAAGGTTAACTATGTTTTCTTTTCACGTTTAAAAATGCTCAAAAATATACTATGCATCTACAATGCACTCTACTTGAGTAAACTTGAAACTTATAAACTGTATAAAAGCCACAAACTGAAGCAAACAAGTAGACAGAACCAACAGACAACCACTAAAGGAAGGCTAGGAACCCTAGCTTGGGTGCAAACAATGACAAAGAATCACTACAGACTTACACAGGCAAGTGACAACCAGCTACTGTTAGAAGACAGGCTGGAAAAACACAAAGCCCAAGACCCTGATCACTGATCTGGACTAAGACACTTTAACCCACTACCCAAACAAGCCAAAATACTTCAGAATGCAAATAGTAAATAAATCAAGCACAAAAGACTCAAGGGCTTTCAAGAAGCATGAAGTGTGATCACCTGAGGCATTCAAACAAATTCTACAGCATTCTTAAAGAAAATCTTCTCAGAAAACAGGGACTATACCAAGAAAAAGAACAAGCAAACTCTTACTTAAAAATCCCAATTTCCAGGAGTATTCATGACTGTGTATAAGAGCAGGTCGCGAATGATACGCAACTGTCTAGTATTACAACCCGCGAATGCAGAGCAGTATTCGCGACTGTCTAGAAAGACAACCCGCGAATGGGTATAAAATTTTCTCAAAAAATCAAGAAAAAAACCTTAAGAATTTCAAATGCTGAAGCAAATAAGAACTAGGATAAAAATCACAAACAGACTCACAAGAAAAACTGGTCAGGACGACAGAAGTGACCTACAATAGTCTAGGCTATCCCCAGCGGAGTCGCCAGTTCTGTTGTACATGATTATGCACCTAATAACCATAGGTCTGGGGTTACCAACATACTCTATTACTTCCAGACAATTGACTTCTAAAGTACATAATAGGAAATAGGAGGGTTAGAAGAACTTACTTGTTAAACGAAGGTCGATCCTTGCTATCCTCTTCCTCTCTGTTCCGCTTCCAAAGTCTTCAGGATTGCTCCTCTTTCACCTGTCAAGAAACACTCTTCCAGATACAAGATGATTCATGTACATATAAGAAGGTTAGATAAAACACATATTATACTGAAATATAAACATTTATCCAATCACAAGACATGAAACACATATGGAAGAAGTAATCTCTTTATTATCAATAATGGAAAGAGTTAATGGTTACAACCCAGCGTCTGAGACAAGAACTCCTCTGCAACCAAAGGATTCTAAGTTTCTCTGCTCCAAAGGCTTTTGTAAACAATCCACCAGCATAACTTTACTCTCCAAGTGTAAGTATCAACACCCTCCCCAAGGCCTATATTTATATGGGTGAAATAAGGCAGTTCTCGAAGGTTGGGGAAGTTGTAGCAATTAAGGAAATTAAGTTAAATAACTTAACTAATCTCCAATCAGCGAGTGTTTTTATGTTTTAATATTTAAGACATATTCGCGGGTATGTAGTAGAGCAACCCACGAATGATTCGCGACTTACCATAAAGGCAACCAGCGAATACATGGATTCGCGACTTGTAACAACCGATACTCGCGAGTGATGCGCGAGTTGTATAGAAGGATAGTCGCGAATACATCTCAACATAGCCAAATGACAAAGTAACTAGGTGGATGGTGAAAGAATGTATTTCATAATAAACCAAGCTATAGTGTTTTGGGCATACCTCTATCCATAAGTGTCCTTTTGTGTGCCAACATGAGGGATGTCGGCACTCGGACGGAGAGGTGCCATTCAGGTGTATAACACACGTGGGCGCTGACCTTGGGGCATGCAACATTCCCAACCTCCGTGCCGGTGGTGAATGTGGGCGCTTGCTATCTTAGCCAAGCGAGAGCGCAACCCCATGCTGAACCGTCATGTCCATGACACCTTGCCCAAGTGTGCCGAAAAACGTGGTCGTGACAGCCTCCCCCACTTAAAATTGTTGTCATCCCGGCAACGTCAACTGTTGCAACCTCTACGTGAACTTAAGCCACACTGTCGCAACATCTGAGCTGTTCAAAACTCAACCGCAGTACTTCTTTCTTGACCACCTACTTCCAACCTGTGCTCCATGCCTTCCTTCCTGTTTCCGTTTGCTGTACACCTCAAGGAAAAATCGGCTAGGTAGCTAATCCAACCATGTGTTCATCACTTAAGACAAACTTCCCCATTCTGGAATCATGTTTCCAATGTTCTTCTTTCAGTGTCCACAAGCCTCTTGCACTTTACCTTGGCGAAAAACAGTCTTTTAGGACACCTTGCCAAAGGTGCCTAGCGCCTCACCGTCGTCGCCAAAGACGGTGAACCCAGCTTGCTGCTAGATCAAGTGAAAAGACATGGGCGGTGCCATAGGCCACCACCGCCCATGTCTTCCAAACCAAACTGTCTAAAGTCGACTGCGTCGCTGCTGGCACTAAGCTCTTTCAACCGAGCCCAATACTGTGCAAACTTGACACCATCAGCCGTCCAAGTACTCATATCTGCCGCAAGTTCTGTGCGGTCATCTAAGCCAACCAAAGACACCACCTTTGTTTGCTGCAACCTCTTCTTGGCCCACTTTTTGGCTGCTTTACTTGTCCCTTCAAATGGATTGCTTGCCTTCTCGTCGCATGTCTCAATGTGCCTTGACGTCTCCAAGCATGCCAACATTTTCTGTTCTTGAAGAATGCACAACTCTGCCACAGCTTCCGTAGCCATGGTTTCCTTAGCCACTTCTTCTTTTACCGGTTCCAACAACCGCTTGCTTTCCAAGTGAGCAAGTACTGCATCAACTTCGATTGGTTGGAAACCAACCCGCTACAACCACTCTCCTATCAACTCTCTTTCTGGAATGCTTATGTCATGGATGCAAAACTCCACTATGTCCTTTGCATCACGTAGTGGATCAACTTCTCTGGTGCTTTCTCCATCCAATACTTCTTCCAAAACCTACATTTCTTCTGAAACTTGCATTTCTGCCACAACCTGCATTTCCTCTAGAACCCGTGCTTTGTCCAACACCTCCTTGTGTGACTCGGCCTCAAGGTTCTTCTCAACCGAAGTGCTGCCGCCATGTCTACTACACGACATCTCCAACGTGCATTCATCAGCAACCTTCACACATGAAACCGAAAAACCGAACTGTTCCTTCTCATGCTGCCGCAAAGGATCCTCTGAAATGCACAAGGCATCAATCTCCTCACTGATTGAAGCCATGCATTTTTCCAATGCTGCTAACCTTCCTGCTGTGGATAGATCAGCCTTTACCTCAATGCTTGGCTTGTTGTTCTTTACCGAAACCGTCTTCTTCCCTATGCCCGGGTCTTCGAAAATATGTACCGAAGTCACCCGCAAGCTGTATCCCAACCTGCTTTTCTGCATCATAGGTAACCTCCACATTCCGTCCTCTTCTAAGAACACCAACTGTCCTTCATGCAGAACTGGCACTGCCTTGGCAAAACGAAGAAAGTCCTATCCCAAGATCAAAGAGTGATCATCCAATGGAACAACTTTCAAGTCCATATTGCTGTGCCACCTTCCATCTCTAATAGGTGCTGGGCATATACTCCCTGTCACATCTCTTACCACAGAGTTCACTGCCTTGAACTTTGCTTAGCTGCTTTCCATGCCACTGTGAAGGGACCCCGCAGTCTTACTGCTCACCAAATTGTGAGATGAACCAGTGTCAACCAACGCAGAAACCTTTAGGCCACTCATCGTCATTTCCACAAAGTCCAAACCTTGCTGCACACTTTGCCAATATGCGTTACGACCCCTGGCCGCTTCTCTAAGGCAAGCTTCAATTGCCTTCACTATCTCGAAAATATCATTTGAAGTTGCTTCTTCCAGCACTCTCATTGCTGTCAACCTTGCCGTAGAAACCTCTCCCACAACAGCTCCTGCCCTAAACGGACAATCTCTTACGTAGTGGTTCTGTGCGCAAAGATAACATGCAATATTCTTCTTTTCTGATTTTTTCGTTTTCTCTTGTCTTGGCCCTCTCTGAGTGCCATCTGACTTAGCTTTACTTTGAGTAGCCTGCGACCGCCGTTCTTCTTGCTCCCTTTCATTTTGAAGCATTTCCTCAAGAACTCGTCCCACTTCTCGAACGCTACTTGCCGTCTCTTTCAACGCAGCTGATACTTGGTCACATCCTACTGCGAACATTTCACTCAGCTTTGCAACCGAATCAGTGGTCTTCCCTTTGAACAAAACTCCTGTCATCTCTCCAAGCGGTTTCAATGCTTGCAATAATTTCTGCACAAGTGTCTCCTTCTTGCCGAAGTCTGCCATCTCACTCGTTTCTGTTGCTACGGATCCGTAGATTCAAACTACTGCCGAATCCAACCTTAACGTCAAGCCACCTACTTTTCTACCAAACAATTTTCTAAGTGCTGCAGCTGTCACACCCCCGAAGTGCACAACTTTCCTGAGTCAATCTGCTGAAACGGGCATTTGCCAAACACACCACTTCTGGATCACCTACGGAATGCACCCACCTTGGCACACTTTCGTTTTTCCTGAGCGCATTTCAAAAACTGGTGCTTTTTGTTTTTCTGCTAAACCACACCTCCTCATGCCACTGCGGCGGTCTGAGCGCGCATGCTTCCCTGAAGTGCACATTTCTTTCTTTTCTGGAGCGCTCGTCCTGAGCGCGCAACTCTAGGGCTACGGAGCGCTCTTCACCTGAGCACCCAGCTCCTCCTATGGAGCACGCAACTTCCTGCTGCGGTGCGTGCTATCTGCGGCACACCCCCCCCTGCGGTGCGCCCACCCTGCGATGCGCACTGTTTTTGAAGCGCCTGGTCTGCGGTATGCTCTGTCTACAGTGCGCCCACCCTGCGGTGTGCACTATCTGCGGTGTGGTCGCTCTGCGGTGTGCATTGTCTGCGGTGCGATCACCCTACGATGCGCACTATCTGTGGTGCGGCTGCCTTGCGGTGCAACCTATTTGCGGTGCACCCACCCTGCGGTGCGCACTATCTGCGGTCTGCCCACCCTGCAATGTGCACTGTCTACAGTGCGGCCGCCCTGCGGTGCGACCTGTCTGCAGTGCGCCCACCCTGCAGTGCGCACTTTCTACGGAGCGCTCTCCTCCTTGCAGAGCGTTCGAACTGCGGATGCTCATCCAAGCCTGCAGAGCATTACCAAAAATTTCCTCACTGCAACCACTTGTCGCACGAACTTCTCCAAAATATGGCTCTGATACCACCTGCTTTCCAAGCAGTGGTGAAGAGTGAACACTGCTACAAATGAGCTCTGATACCATTTGTCACGGGCCTAGGCTTTTTCTACCATCTTGAACGTCCCATACCATCCAAAATCCTAGAAACGTGTGGCAATGCCATCTAACCATACCATCCAACCACCTTTCTCAGGGGCGTGGCTAGCCTGAGTGCACTCCAGCGGACTACGCTTGAACCAAAAACCTGCGGAACATACTTCTCATAAACATTCATCTCCTGAGTTAGCTACTTTCATAACAATGCACATCCTACAGTGCAAATAAAGCCAAGTACAACAAAGAGACAAATGTGTGTGTGGGCGGCTCGTCATGAACTCGACAGAGCCTAATAACCAAGTATAACAATAATGATAAGACTTATTACATAACAATGCACATCCTACAGTACAAATAAAGCCAAGTACAACAAAGAGACAAATGTGTGTGTGGGCGGGCTGCTTGAGGGATTTCCTGCCCAAGTTCCTAGCCTCCAGACTATGCCTTAACCTACAGAACTATTTTTATCTTTTTAAACTTTAACTCTTCTTACTGTTTACTTAGCCATTAGCCTTGCCGACACATTTAACACTTAGCCAAAAACCACTAAAATGCAGCACTAAGTAAAATACAGTACATAGAGAATAAAGGTGGGTTTCCCAACCTGGCAGAGCCCTTTTAACTTTGTATAAAAATGGAATAGTATTACATAAATGAAGTTTCCCAAGGCAGAGCTCTTAGTGCACGCCCAACCAGCTGCTACACCTAGAAAATACAAGAGATAATTTTAGCGCCCTTGGCAAAGGCACTCTGCGATTGCGTCGGGATGCGCTAGCAAGAGCGCACGTCACGTTTATATGATTTTGGTAGCCTTGGTGGCCAACTCGAGGAGGAGGTGGTCAGGACGGTGTACCAGCGTGTTGGATCGCTGGGAGGACCAAGGGGATGATGTTAAGTCAAGTGGCTTACATCCTGGCGAGTGTAGGGCAACGACTAGGTAGGACAATGACGTTGACGAATGGGACAGGAACACATCGTTATGTAAGCATGTGGTTGGACTTGGCTCGTGTGCAAAGACGACACCTCAAGACCTCCTCAAGTATTGGTTCTGGCTTAGCTTGCGGCATGGGTAAGTGCGTCGTCGGTCATTCATGTGTTGGCTCGAGGGTGAACATGCGATGGACTGCATGGGCTATGGTTGGTTGGCGTCGCATTGCGTTGCAACGTCTACGGTGAACGAGCAATTTACAATCCGCCTGACTCTAAGGTGTCTGGCCAAGGTTTGGTCAGGCTGGTTTCGATTAGGTGTAGTTTGCGTGAAACTTGTAGCTGATGGCCTTGCCCAGCTAGCAAGCTCACGCCAGTGCCGTGCGTGTCTAGGATTTCGGATGGTATGGGACGTTTGAGATGGTAGAAAAAGCCTAGGCTAGTGATAGTGGGGTCCTAGGGAAGTCTAAGCCATATTTTTCGTTGATTGAGTGCAAATCAAGAAAGGTGGCTTTAGTCATATTTTTTTTTTCCAACCATGAGAACCTCTCTTTGTCGCTCAGTGAAACTGCACCACATGGATACCAAACTCATGAGCTACGACTAGCCCCGAGACCCGGTGGTAACAACAGGAGTACGGCTAGCCATCGTAATCGTACAGGAATTTTCTGGGCCGCGATATGCTTTTCAGCACCTCCCCCGCAGGAATCAAAACCGAACTTCTATCAGGGTCGACCATCAAACCTCCATGCTGCCCAACCATTGCTACCACTAACCATGAGGTTTGAAAATGAGACCTCATGAGAACTTCGCTCTAGTCGTAATACCTTCACCTTTGAATCGGTACACATGTGCTAACTAGACAAATTTGGATATTGGACAGTTTGGTTGCTGCCATGTTAATTTGGATTTTATTTTTCTTGTGATGTTCAATGGTGGAATTCAAGTTACGGCCTATTTAGTTTCTGCAAAAAAACCCTAATTATACAGCTCAAGAGAATTGTAATTTCTACAGGCATCCTAAAGATCAGCTCATAGTAATTTCAACTCCAATTTACATATAAATTGCAAAGTTTATAGAATTCCTCTCATAATGTATAACGTACTTATTGTTCTTACTCTCTTCTTTCATAAATTATGTCTTGATGTATATCCTATATATTGTCCTTACTCTCTTCTTTCATTTAAATTATGTCTTGATGTATATCGTATATATTGTCCTTACTCTCTTCTTTCATTTGAATTATGTCTTGGTGTATAGCATATGTATTGAACTTACTCTCTTCTTATGAATTATGTCTTGTATGAACAAGTAGCTTGTCCTTATCAATGTCACTTCCTAGAAATCACCATCCACAAGAAATATAAGTTAATATCAAAGACTGGTCTATTAAAAAATTATAAGAAAGCACAAACAATTTCTCAAAAGGGAGTAGGTATACCATAAATATGATCAATGAGGCATTTCAACGAATCCCAACATGTAGTAAGTATGCCAAAAATATAGTGAGTGAGGAATTTCAATGAATCCCAACATGTAGTAAGTATGCCAAAAATATGGTGAGTGAGGAATTTCAACGAAATTGAAATGAAAACAACTCCACAACTATGCAGGTAATAAACACAATGCATCTTGAAAATTTAAAAAATAACTAAAATAACCACTTAGTAGGATGAGTTTTTAGTTGGTTGCACTTACGATAAAAATAAAATTTACATTTCCTCATAGAAATATGACATGTTGTTTCTTGAGATTCCTTTGCTATATGTTCTCTAAGGTTGTATATACTATTTGACGTAAACACATAATTTAGTTGCAAATAATTGCAATATTGAGGTTGTGCACCATTCTCATATTGTATATGGGTGAGTGGACAAAGTTGAGGGACCTTTTAGATGTAATGGTAAAGTGAATTCAATCACTCTTGATCCATAAAATAGAAATCATCCCAAGCAATCTCGACCCTGCCAAGCCTGGTCCTAAGGCTTCCAACATGCATGCCAATTATGATAGTACACAAAAACGCGCTCCTGTTTTACCTTGCATTCCATTTTGCTTCAATAAAACACGCTCCTCTTTTGCTTCAATAAAATGTGCTCCCATTTTGCTTCAATAAAATGTGCAAAATGGGGGGGGGTCCTTAGTGGTAAGGGGAGACATAGGGATGTGTGTGTGTGTGTGTGTGAGACAAAGATAGCGTGGAAGGGGGGTCCTCAGTGGTGTGGGGTGACCTGTGGATGTGTGTGTGTGAGAGGGAGAGAGAGGAAGGGGTGTGTTAGGAGTTTAGGAGTCGAGGAGGGTGTGGGTTAGATTAATGTGGAGGTGTCCAGGTGTTGTACAGGGGATGTAGTAGGGGGGTGGGGGTTAGAGGTAGTTGGATTGGTTGGGGAGTGATATAAGGGAGTGGGTTGTTAGTGGTAAGGGGAGACATAGGGACGTGTGTGTAAGAGAGAGAGAGAGAGAGAGAGAGAGAGAGAGAGAGAG
>LPNX010176685.1:141253-167499 GCA_001517045.1 Pseudotsuga menziesii
AATCTGTCCATATCTCCCAGTCACAAATTGTCTATTTCACCATATCCAAAATTATCCAATAACTGTCATTCAGTCACTATATAAACTCTCACCATGATCAAAACACTAACAAAGTATCACTGTCATAAGTAAAAAAACTTAATCATCAAAAAATAAAAATGTCATAAGCCTACATAGACACAAGTATCACTGTTTTATGTTTAAGAAATAGAGAGGAGTGACATTTTCTAAGAAAATGTAACTAAAAAAAGACAAACAAAGTCAAGAACTAGTCTCGTTTTACTTACCAAGGCATGGACATGGTATTGAACCAATGAAAAGTGAAAATTATTTATGATATTAATGGTATTTTATTTTTGTTATATTTAGTATTAGATTTTATGTAAAAAAAAATTTTTAAAAATTTGAAAACAAAAGAAATTAAGATGTCCAAATAAGTTTTACATATGTATTTGGTATAATATTAATAAAACATTTAAATATGATAATATATTTGGTATAATAGTAATTAAATATTTAAATATAGTAAAACATGACACATTAAAAGAAATACTTTATTATATATATAAATGAAAATCTAAATTTATTTTATTTTATTTTTTAAAATAAACACATTTTGGGTACATTTAATCACTTTCAAAAAGAACTACAAGAAATACATTTCTAAACCTTAAAAAAATATTATTACAATAATAATATATTTTATTGAAAGCTAAATGTTTTTTTATTGTAAAAGTTGTTATTATTTTTACTAAACTTTTTTGAGAAAAAGAGAACCACCTATTCAGTTCCTAACTAGGCAATAGAGAAAAAATGTATGTAGAGCTATGCTTTCCTTCAATCTATTGCTTGATTAAATCTATCGGTTGATATGCAAGTAATATATAAGGAGAAAAGAGAAAAATACTCAATACAATAAAATCATATATTAATAAAGAAGAGAGTTACAAGTATATTATAATCACACTTGCATTTAATAAAATGTGTAAATCCCATGCTTTAAAAAAAATACAAAATTGAATAATTGTTTTATTAGTAGGTTATAAATAATTATTTTTCTATACTCTATTATTATATATAATAGTATAGGGTTGTACTTGAATTTTATTACATATTAAATATAGATATGGAGGGTTAGTTGAAATAAATTAATCATAATATAAGTTCATGGAGGTTATAGCAATTGGCAATGAGTGATTGTTCAAGATGAAAACTAAACAAGAGCTACAAAAAGGAAATATGTTTAACAACTTGCGTATTTGTTTCATTGCATTAATTTTGACAATAACTTATATATTTTAGAAACCCAACAACTTGATTAAAAGCCGTAACCACATTGATTTACATTAATCTATTTATTTTTGAAACTTATCAATTGTAAAAATAGATAAATTGGATGAAGATCAAGTTAATTTTATCAATGCACATTCTATTAACAAAAATAGTATGATATTTTCTATATTTGTTTTGTTTTGAGAAGTATTAGATGATAAATCTAAATAATTTAATAAAAAATGTTTTGAAATTTGTGAACATATATATTTTGAAAAAGAAAAATATTAATATTAAATGAAAGAGTATATATTGTTTACCCTTTTGAATAAAGAAGAAGTTGAATTCTCAATTGAAAATCTAAGGACTAGGAGATAGGGCATGCAAAACTTGTGAAGTGATTGTTTAACTCAAAATAAATATATAAACATAAAAGAAATTTTAGTTTTTAACTTTTCCTATTAATAATTACTAGTTCGTTAATAATAACTATTTCGTTAATAATTACTAATAGAGAGCCAATATATAAAACTTTGGCCACAAATTGGCTTATGTCCATCAATAGAATAATTAATATTGTGTCCACCACTAAAATAATTACTATTGCAATGGATTTCCAATAATTACTATTGTGATGATACACAATTTTTCACAAATTGCCATTGTCCTTTTTCCATGTTCATAGTAGCCTAGGATGAGAAAGTTCTTAAAATTTTCCTTTCCTTTTCTTATTGTCTCATGGAGTGGTCGATATTTTCTTATTGTCTCATGGAGTGGTCTGTAAAATTTATAAAAACTTCACCCACAAATGTTTAGAAATCTAGAGTTTTTAAAATGTAAAGTCTCTTAGGAGTAGAGTTTTTTTGGTCAGAATGGATGAGTTTGGGAGGTTTATGGAAATTACCTCCTCTCTAGAGGGATGCATTAATAGTAGTTTGCTACTTTCCCAACTTAGTTGTTTGATTTTAAAATGTAAATTTTTGTGTAACTATGTCAAAATTTAAAAGCAATATATATTTATCCAAATATTTATAAACTTTATATATATATATTAATCTCATCATACTAGTTATTATATATAATAAACTTCTAAATAATAAATACCATCTATTGCATATTATATGTTATATTCTATCTATGTTTGATACCATGTTGAAAGCATTAATACTATTCAAACTGTATGGTCATGATATGGATACCTTATAACTTTATGCGACATCAGAGTTATGAAAGATGGATAGGATGGCTAGACAAACCAGGGCTATGCTTTTCAACAATTGTACTATGTGGAATCCTATTGTAGAATAATCAAGTCCAGATGTGGGTTCGTCCACAAGGATCAGAGATGGATCCATCAAAAGCTCATGGCCTATGCACACCTTTTTTCTTTCACCTCTAGAGTTTCCTCGAAGGAATGGACCTCCAATCCTACTATCTTTTCATCTAAATTCATTTCATTAAAAAAAGTAGTTCATTTTAAGGAATGGACCTCAATCCTAGTATCTTTGCATATGAATTCATTTCATTAAAAAAAATAGTTCACCTTATATGCTAGCATAAATCTATTATAGCTTCAATTTCTTCATTAATCTTTTTTAACTTGAATTTATTAATCATATGCATGGATTTAAATTCTTCATAAATCTATTTCAACTTCAATATATTAATTAATCCTTTTTAACCTGAATTTATTAAGCATATGCATGGATCTAAATTTTTCATAAACTTAATGTTTAACCTACTTAATCCATTCTAACCTAAATTTAATATCCATTTGCATGGATAAAAAATTTCAAGCAAAATTAAAGTTTTACATAGGTTACCAAGAAAAAGAAAATTTAGAAAACATTGAACTCTGCAGTTTTTCTATTTTTGGTTTTGATCCAGCTAATTACGAAATTTCATTTGGTAATCTTGCTCAATGAGATGAAAAAATATAGTGCACCAACCCATCTTCCTAAGCAGTTTGCGCAAGTATATAAGGATGAACAATTGGTCCATTTTCTAGATCTTGAGAACCCGATAGGGTTTCTATGGATTGGGGACAATGTTGACATAATTGCAAAAGTAATCTTTCCAATTCGAGTTCACATATAACTTGGTCAGCTCGTTCGATTTTTTGTTGCTTGTTCAGTTGTTTGGACAACATCAACAAAGCAGCATACACCAGAGTTTCTCATAGTCAAGTGACGACGGAGAATATAATCTTGAGTTATGAATCCCATCCTGAGTACATGTGCCATTAAGAAAACGCAACTACAATCAAATAAACTTTCTTTTTTTTCCACAAAATTGATGACACTGAAAAATATGCAAATCTCGGAGATAGATATAGTTACATCAGATGTAAATCTCAGAAATAGAGATAGTTATGTTTGATGTTTTAGATCTCTTCTATAGTGAAAGAGAAACATTTTATAACAATATAGAACAATTTAATTGACTGAAAACGAAACATGATAGAGCCATCCCACATAAGATTTTGATGGTTCAAAACTATGAGAGTGAAAACCTTGGTATAATTTCAAAATATGCATTGGGCTGATGCACAATCATGGACTCCTTTAAAGACACTTTAGATCACCTTTAGATGCCACATAATACTAGAAAACATGGAACCTTTGACTTTAGGTGATAATTAGGGGTACTTCCCTAACGTATTTGAAGATGAAGTAAAGGGACAAAAGATAGGTAATTGAATCAGCTTTCATAATATATAACATTTATGCAGAAAAAATGTGTGTAAATTATTAAATTAGTTTCCGTGAAATTGGGTTTTCTAAATTTCAGCACATCATAACATATATGTTTATGCGGGTGCAACAATATATGAGGTTAATGATGTCAATTTTGTATAAAATCTTGCACACATGTAAAGGACATATGGGCCTAGTGCAACTCTATTTATTCATATTGTTTCATGAATTATTATTATTATTATTAATTATTGATGTCGGAAAAGCTCGAAATGAAAACATTATGTGCATGTGCAACAGTTTAGAGGAAAAATTAATGAAATCATTGATTTCTATATATAGTATTGTAGAACTCCCTCTCTTCTAGTGCACCATATAGTTTTCTTGGCAAATGGTGAAGGCAATCAAAAGTAATATAAAAAAAAATCGATGTATATATTTTCGAAAACTAACATGTGTCATTTAGAAAAATAATAATAAATAATTAAAACATACATTTGAAGGGAAAAATTACATATTCAGAATCGTAAGATTGTACTCTACAATATTCTAAATTTTCATAAAAAAATATTGTGTTTGTAAGAGCAAAACAAGCCATCAAACTGAGCATATTGATAGAATTCTAAAAGACAAGCAATAGCCCTGGTTTTTTTGTCCTAGCCAATAGGTTCGGTAGTCAGAAGATAATTCTGAACATAATGCCAAACCTTATTCCCGATGAGTTTTTAAAATTTTAAAACACGTATATGCATTATAACGCATATGCGTTATAGCTTATTCATATTGCATATGTGCTATATCACATATGCGATTCATATTGCATATGCATTTTTGCTTAACTAATTTGGTATGAGAGTAGAAAAGAGTAATGGAACCCTTATCCCATTATAATACCATTTAGACTCCTAATATTCCATCCAGATGGTCTATGGGGTGGCTCATTGTAATAATCCAAAATTTCGTAAAAATTTAAAATTTTTAAAGTGACATAAAATATCTTAAGTCACAGCTTAGTAACTGCTAGCGGTTAGTAGAAAATGAAACAGTTTAACTAAAGTTAAGGGTTTGTTTCAATAAAAGAAATCTGTACATAAAGGATGTAATCTTAAACACCAGTGTTAATTTTATTAATGACTTAACAGCTTTAATTTTCAACTGAGTTAGAAAGAGGACTTGCATTTAGTTGCTGCCAGATATACTGATGATTTACTTTTGTCAAGTGGGTGAGAAATCTTGTTTGTGATCGGGGCTTACTTAGCGTTCTGCTAACTCAAATGGATTACTGGTTCTTACAGGTTTAGCAGGTAAGCATAAGATCATGTAGGTGTTTATTTTAAATTACGTGAAGAAGAGTACTCTCCTAGCATGTGAAGATGCTAGTATAAGAACAGGATTATTTAAGCTTCTAGTCTCCGAGGAGGTAAAGTAAATTTCTTTCGTTGTTCTGAATCTATGACAATATTTATAATTAAATCCATATTGACCTTTCATCATAATATAATCAATATTTTTAAAATATCAAGTTCTTACCAAGCTTCCTTCAGTCGTATGATGATTATATTTTAAAAGTTTATAGTACATGGTCATTTATAAATTCCCATAGTGAGCATAGAGCTCATGGTTTTGGTTCATGTTTTCTTCGACTGATTAGTGATCTCGCGGCTATTTTTACTTCAATACTCAAGTGTCCTTCTCTTTATGCATGAACATGTACCTATGTTTTTTGATTGTAAAGTTTACAATGAGTGATTATCTTCTTATGATAAATTCTCTAAGTAATGTTAGTCTTCAGTTTTCTTGAAGACTCCCTCATTTATCAGCATCAAGATTTTATGTGGAAAATTTTAAGGCTTTTCCAGTTTACAAAAAGTCATAAACTATATCATATCTATACCCTATTTTATTTTTCTAGATCTAAATCAATACCAAAGATGTTTGACTTGTTTGCAAGCATGAATATCTTCTTGGATCAGCTAGTAACCAAGTTGTGTTCATAGTATTCAAATTATAACCATAATATGATTATTATTTCAAGTTATAATACTATGTTAACTTATAACCTAATAGTTTTTAAGATATAACAATTGATTTAACATATATCCTAAGGTAGTATTACCTACCTATCAACTACTATAATGTAGTCGAAACGATGGCAAGCAAATCTTATAAGTAAGTTTAATCCAATACTATACTAGTTTCCATGGCATAATATAAGCGACATCATGATTTTTATTATTAGCAATCATATGAACTAGTATATTATAATCGATGGCCTGATTTTTATTATTGGCAATCATATTTTATAAGGCATTGGCAATGATAATTTTTTGAAACATTTGTGCAGTGCTGACATTAGAATTCGACCCACACTTGTTGAGATTTTTGGAAGGGCAGGTGGACAGGGCCTCCTCCATTCGTTGGTTAACTTATATTGCTGCAAACCCTACTCTTTTTCATTTTTGGATCGAGGGTTCTCCCCCTTACTGGCCAAGTTGTGAGCTTGCAGCCATGAGAGGCCTACAACCTCCTTTATCATTGGGCATTTAGCTTGCAATGTTGTAATGTTAAACTTTGGTATCGTGGTTTATCGTTTATGTTCTCCTATAAGTGAAGAATACACTGCAAGAGTGGTTGTTGATTTCTCCAAGTAGCTCAAAGCCTGTAATGGTCTTACTCCCGTAACTGCTCTCCCATTTCTTTTGTGTTGTGAACTTGAGTCGTTTTCCTTGTTGTCCCTGTTGCAGAGTTGGCTTCAAGGGTTCTTGCTTTTCGGTTCAGTGCCATCAAGTTGGTGTGGCCATTTCTTCTTGGCTTCGACTTTTAGTTCAAAGGTAAACTTTTTCCTACCTCAACTTCTCTTTACAATTGATTAACCTTACGAGGGTTTTTACCATTTATGTAAACAGAGTTTAAATGATGTTTTAATTTGGTTTTGCAAGCTGCTGCTACCGGCTCTAGGCTATGGGTGGAAAAACAAACTCATGCATCAGTATTTTTGTGGGCTTCCATCTGGTAAGCCCCGGTCCCATCGATGGTTCTTCATGCATGCGGTTTTTGTTGTTGGAAGTGGTTCTTGTGCGTGGATACACGGTGTCGGTTCTCTGTTGGTTATGATTTTTAGCTTGTTTTAAGTATTTCCATGTTTTAATTAAAAACCCTCGTGATACTTTGTACTGGGTAACACAGGCTCTTGAAGCTGTGATGTAAATATGGTTTTGATATGAAGTTTCAGCCTTACGGCTTAAGAAATGTAAATGCTTTTGTTTATGTTTAAAAAAAAAAGCCTAGCTCTGAGCTCAGAGATGCTTATCGACCTTTGTCTAGTGTTACTTTAGTTTTACAGTGAACTTCGTAAATAGAAGACTGTGAAAACAGTTGGGGTTGTAAAGTGAACTGGATTTTAATTCCCCTTTCAGTAATGTATTTTGTTACAGTTTAATATAAAATGTTTTTATGCATACTCAGTTTAAATAGGAGGCTTGGGATTTGACCCTTCGACTCTATAGGCTATAAGCCTATCCTTAAATAAGGATTTTATATTTGTGAATGGTTAACTATTATTGGTTTATTTTGTCCATAATTTACATGTGCAATGTTTTCATTAATACTCTGTATTATAATGATTTTTAAAGCACTGTTTATGAGATGATATTTAATTCTAGAGCTTGGATTTTTAAGGGTTAAATTACTGTATAACCCTACAGTTTTATAATATCCTTGTTTATACTTAAAGAACTCTTAACTCTATTTGAAAATAGGATAATGGATGATAGTATTACTTACAGTTATTATTTTGATGCTAGCTCTGTTTATTTAATAATTCTTAAGCAATTTTTATAGTTTTGTTTTTAATTCTTAGTCAAGAAATAATTAGGGTTTTAATGCAGCATACATGAAAATTAGGATATAGTTATCTTTCAGTATTTTTTGTAGTTTCAAAAAGATTATAGAAGAATCCTTTGTTCTTAGATAAAGACACATGGTGTCTGGAATTTCAATGTTTATAAACTGTTTTACAAATTCCTTTTCACATGGCTTTAGATGCTAATCTACCTACTTTACTTATGTTAAACCATAATATCTATATTTTGTCATAATACTAATACTGGAATTACTTTTATAATAATATTATTGCGGTTCTCTTTCATACTTATTTTTTTTTGTTTAGTTTAGCTTAAGTAAATAAATACAGACAATATTTAGTACTGCTATTTAGTAAAATTCATGAACAAGAGAAGTAAAATCTAATTACTGTGCTCATTCAAATAAAGGAATCATCTCATTCACCTAAGCAACCCAGTTGTACTAGAGTACTACCTGAGTTAGGTGTGGAAAAATACAGTTTGGGAATTTTAATTAATCTAACTAATTAATCATTTCTATAGAAATATAATCATTTCACTTTTCATTAATTCACATAATCATTTCTATTTCTAATATAATCTATAGTTTTACTGAATCCAACGTTACTCAGTTATTCTTCCTTCATAAACCCTAAAATATAACATGTATGTAGTAGAAAACTAAGAAATATTTCACTGAAGATAGTAAACAAATAAAATAGAACTTGTTGATGACAAGACGACAACAGCTTACGAAGGGTATTCCTCCCAACCAAACTCCTAGAGAGAGCTTAGACAATTCTTCCTCAGGACCCCCGAGCTTGTTCCTGGTCTTCTTAGCTGAGAACTCGATGGAGAATACAATTGTAAGACCTCTGTCACCTAAGTGGTCCAATTACCTTAGTAATCAAAATCTTCTCTCAGTAGTATGAACTTCAGCCTAGAAGCTCCAACTTGTTCAATCTCAGCAGTTAATCCCTCAAACACACTTCAGTAATCCCCTCCATTGAATTTCTCTTGAGTAAATTCATTCACCCTGAATGATCACCTCTCTAGAATGAGCAGCCTTAGCTCTCTTCAATGGGAAATTTTATAGAGATGCCTAGGTATTCTGGGTCAGTTTTTATTTAATGAGCCACTTGCTTTGATTCCACTTTCTTGGGGAATCATGACCACAAATATAGGGAAGTTTCCACCTGCATTAGTTGGAAGTGGTTTGAGGATGCTGCCACTTGTCAGTTTGCTCTCCACCCAGTCTCCTCCACCAATTAACCAGTAAACACTCTTTTAATAGCTTCCCTAAGCTGTTGTCTCATCCTTTATTTATTTATAAATAAAATATTTTGAATTTACATTAAATATTCTTGACCCCACGAGGTCATCAATTACAACTTAGCATAAAATTTAACACAATGTTCCTCAAATATCATTAAATTGTTTTTGCAAATTGGGGCATGTGACATACACACCCCCTTAAATTATAACATCATCCTCGATGTTATTTATTCCTCATCCTTAGAGTTTCCCTGAAATAGAATTGGATATGCATCCCGCATATGACTTTCCAATTCCTAGGTGGCTTCCTCTGGACTAAGGTGCTTCCATTGCACCTTCACTCAAAGTGAGATCTCCCTCCGCTCAAGGATACAGTCTGATTCCACCAGAAAATATCCTTCGGGTTCCACTTGCACATCATTCCAATTAATAACATGAGTAACATCATGTACATATTTTTTTAATACATAAATGTGAAACACATTGTGAACTCTTAAATTCAGTGGTAAAGCTAACTGATAGGCTACCTGTCCAATCCTGGACATTATTTCAAAAGAACCACAATATCGAGGTGCTAGTTTGGCACAACTACCCAACCTCAGAGAGCTCTTTTTGGGTCTCATCTTAATGAAAACATGTTCACCTACCTGGAACTCCTTTGGAGTTTGTTTAAGGTCTACTTGACTTTTCTGTTGATCTTGTGCAGTTTTTAGATTACCTTATACCTCCTTTACAATTACTTCCATTTCTTTCAATAATTCAAGTCCTAATACTAACCTGTCCACTGGATTACTCCAAGAGATGGGAGTGTTGCATTTCCTTCCATACAGAATTTCGAAAGGACTATACCTAGCTGAAGCTTGATAATGATTATTATAAGCAAATTATACCAGGTGTAAATAATCTTCCCATTTACTTGGATGCTCCTTTACATACATTCTAAGTAGATCTTCCGGTACCTGATTTACTCTTTCAGTCTATCCATTAGTTTGAGGATGGAAAGAGGTACTAAAATTTAACGTGGTATTTAATCTTTTAAATAAGGATCTCCAAAGTCTGAAATTATGACCTTTGGTATTCCATGCAATCGAAAAAATTGTTTTAAGAAAATATCAGCTATATTTGCAGCTTTATAAGTAGTTTTTACAGGTATAAAATGGGTTGCTTTACTCAATTTGTCAACCACTACCATTATGGAGTCATTTAAGTTCTGATTTTTAGACAGTCCATTAACAAAATCAAGGCTAATTATCTCCCATTTCCAGCTAGGGATAGGCAAAGGCTGAAGTAGCCCGACTAGATGCTGATGTTCAGTTTTTACTTGCTGAAATTCAAAGCATCTAGCAATATATTCTACCAGTTCAGTCTTCATGTTTGGCCATAAATAATATTTTTTTAGCATGGTTATAGTTTTCTAATAACTCGGATGCCCTGAATAAGGAGTTTTATGAATTTCATCTAAAATTAATAACTTAATCTTAGGTACATTAGGTACATATATTCTATCTTTATACATTAATAATCCTTTTTCATTCAAGCTGTACCATGTACTTAGACTTTCTATTAGATTTTATTTTGCTTTTACTTGTAACTTTAGGTAATTTTCATCTTGTTCTATTCTCACTTTAAGCTATTCTTCCAAATCTGTTGTATAAGTGCTGTTAGATGCTGTAAAATTCAGCTTTGCATTTCTACTTAATGCACTAGCAAATTTATTCTCCTTTCCTTTGATGTGTTGAATTTCAAAATCATATTCACTTAGAAAAGTTAGCCACCTATCTTGCCTAGCATTCAAGTTAGGTTGATCTAACAGATATTTCAATCCCTTATTATCCATCATTAAGATAAACTTTATTCCAATTAAATGATGATGCCACATCTTTAAAGCATGTATGACAACAACTAATTCTAAGTCGTAGGTCGCATAATTCTTTTCATGAATCTTTAATTTCCTAGACTCATAAGCAATGACATGTCATTCCTCAGTCAATACTCCACCTAAACCGTCATTGCAGGCATCAGTACATACTATAAAATCTTTATTAGGGTCAACAATTCTTAAAATTGGTGCACTGGTTAATAAGGTTTTTAACTTTTAAACACTATCTTCGAACTTTTGATTCCAATCAAATTTATTTCCCTTTTTCTGCAAAGAGGTTACTAGATTTGCAATTCTTGAAAACCCTTCGATGAACCTCCGATAATAACTAGTAATCCCCATGAATGATCAGACATCAGTTACGTCTTTTGGGACTGGCCAATCTTCGATTGCCTTTATCTTTTCTGGATCCATCGAAATTCTTTCTTTAGTCACCACATGACCTAAGTACTGGATTTTATCTTTAAAGAAGTTGCATTTATTAAATTTCGCAAAAAGTTGATCTTCTCGTAACTATTGCAAGACAATTTTTAAGTGTTCTTTATGTTCTTCTTCAGATTTCGAATAAATTAATATGTCGTCGATAACTACGACCACAAATTTATCCAGATATTTGTGCATTACATTATTCATTAGACACATAAAAACAACTGAAGAGTTAGTAAGCCCAAATGGCATAATGATAAACTCATAATGTCCATATCGAGTCCTAAAAGTTTTTGTAAATATGTCTTCATCTTTAATTATGACTTGGTGATATCCAGACCATAAGTCAATCTTTGAAAACACCGTGGCTCCACGTAGTTGATCAAACAGATCATCTATGCGAGGTAATGGTGTTGTACATGATTACACACCTAATAACCTAATGTCTGGGGTTATCAACATACTCAATTAACTTGCAGACAATTGACTTCTAGAGTGCAGTAAAGGAAATAAGAGGATGAGAAAGACTTACTCGATTAACGAAGGTCGATCCTTACTTATCCTCTTCTAGAGTGTAGTAAAGGAAATAAGAGGATGGGAAATACTTACTCGATTAACAAAGGTTGATCCTTACTTATCCTCTTCCATTCTGCTTCACCTCTAAAGTCTTCAAGGTTGCTTTTCCTTCACCTGTAAAAAGTCAATCTTATAGATACAAGATGATTCATATATATATAAGAAGGTTAGATAAATCATATATAAAATGTAGAAACATAAACATTTATCAAACCAAGATACATGAGACACATATGGAAGAAGGATTCTATTTATTATCAACAATGAAAGAGTTCAGATTACAACCCAACGCCTGAGACAAGGACTCCTCTGCAACCAAAGGATTCTGAGTTCTACTACTCCAAAGATTTCTGTATAAAATCCACCAACATGACTTTGCTCTCCCAGTCTATATCCAACACCCTCCCCAAGGCCTGTATTTATATGGATGAAAATAAGGAAGTTTCGAAGGTTGAGGAGGTTGAGACAGTTAAGAAGTTTAAGGTAATTGTCTTAACTAATCTCAAGTAATCGCGTGTTTTATTTTTAAATGTCAAATATAGGCATCCGTGCATATCAAGAAGGACAACTTGCGTATGATCCGCGACTTTCTATAAGATCAACCCGCGGATATATCCATTCGCGACTTGCAAACACCAACACTCGCGGATGATCCACGAGTTGCATATGGATAGGGTTGTGGATATGTCTTGACATATCTAAAAAGGCAAAGTAAACCACTGGATGGATAATGAATGTCATTTACAAGAAGCTCATCTATAGTGTTTTGGGCAAACCTCAATCCATAGATGTCGTTTTGTGTGCCAACATGAGGGATGTCGGCACTCAGACGGAGAGGTGCCATTCGGGTGGATAACAGATGCCCCCTAATGTGTGAGGTCAGAGGGAAGCGATGGCTGAAATACATTATAAGCAACATATTTGGAGAACTCATAAATCCAATGGAGCAGAGAGAGTACCTGAAACAAATACATAGTAATGTCAGTTACAAAGTTACATCTGAGGATGCTATGTTCAATTTATTGGAACACTAGCTCCTTTACAATATTTGAGTACATCATATGATATGGGTATAAACCATGTATATTACAAAGGTGGATCGAAGCCACAATATACAATAATGATGAGTCTTCAAATATCTGGAAGCTGTGTAAAAGAATGGAACACAATCTTACGCAGCTTAGTCCATCAGTGAGGAACTAAGGTCTTCATAAAGGATCCCAAAGAACCAGTACAATCCAAGCCATGTGAATAAGGGTAAGCTGAAGTCGAACATGGAAAGGATTCAATACTTTGTCAATCTATAGATGATAATCAACAACTGAAGCAAAGGAATTCACCAATAATGAAAGTGAATCCTAAGGTACTATCGTCAAAACTCTAGGTCGTCGTCATCAGGAAGTGCTGAAACAGAACCATGATGTGATACAGAAGGCAATAGATCCTCCAACTGATCACAAGTGTCACTAAGAACTGGGAAAAAAGAAGGGAGACACAAATAGATAACAGATATAACAATGATGGGATCAGGCTATAGATCAGACACTGGGAAGAGTCCTTGAACAATGAGCACAACACAGAGATGACCCAAGGCAGCGCATAACTTATAGATAGAACAACTAGACCTATCTGTCATGTAGGAGACATGATCAGATTCCCCAGGTATAACGGACAAGAGGAGGAGTAAGAAACTCAAAGTGATAGCTGAACACAAGTGGACACTAAAACATGGATATCGGAAAACAAAGAGTGCTATGTTCAAGGATGAGATGCTACCATTATTGAAAACAAGAGAAAACTTCTTCCTTACCTTCCCTATTAGATTTTAACAAGTCCAGGAAGGTCAACTCGGTTCCCTCTTCATTTTTTAACAAGCTTGAAGAGATGGGAAAATAATGCTTAATAGTGTCACTGATTCGTGTATTTAATGAGCCCGAACTAGTACCTGCTCAGCTGGTGTTTTCACATTTAGAGAGTCTAAAAACTCCAAAGAAGACTCCAGGGGGGTCCTTTTTCATTCGATTTAGTCTCCTAAGGCCGAAAAAGTATAAAACAAACCACAGAAGAACTCTCTTAACTTCCGAAGAAGAAAAGGTGAACCTTTTTTGTACTTAGTCAGGAAGGTCCGAAAAAGGTTAAATTACCACCTACCCAATGCTTCTTCCAGAACAACATAAAATAGCTTGAGTTTTACGAGTGTGAAGGAAAGCAAGATCACTCGGAAAGATCCATTTGGTTACGAGAAATGGGGCTTACAACAATAAACTCATTTCTTTGTTCTTAAGAGTTTAATGAGCATGACAAAGACACAAAGTACACTCGGAATATTTTTCATGTTTGGGTCCAGAGCACGAAAAAGAGAAAACTAAGCTCAAATCGGGTGTTCCTTTTCCGTAAATTTAGTCCCTCGGGTCCGGAAAAGTGATAAACCTATGCCTGAGAATACTCTTCTCAATTCAAAAGAAAATAGAGTGATCCTTTCTCGTATTATTCCGCATGGTCCGAGAAAGAGATAACCTACCACCATTGTGGATGCCCGTTCACATATTCTTAACGAGCTTGAATGGAGGAGATAGCTCAGCAGTCAAGTCTGTTTTGAAGAAGTCATACCTGGGCCAAAAGAAACTCCATAAGGGCGGGGAGTCCTATAAAGGGATAGCTTGTAAAAAGAGATTCAACAGAAGCTCTATTTGGCCTGAAAAATAGCTAAGAGGATACCCCTGAACCGGGAACAGTGGTGGCATGAGTACCAAAGAATGACCAAGGCATATAAGAAGGATACTCATGAAAGAAGGGTCCTAGCCACGGAATAACAATGGTAAATACAAGGGACTAATGGCTTAGAATACCATAGTCCGTGGAAAAAATGTTGAATGCTAAGGTTAATGTGGAGTGAGAAGATGCCAACATGTATTGGAAATAACAAAACCACCCTATTGGAGCAACAACACTTTGTAAAAACTGATAAACCTGTTCCAAGGCACAAAAAGTATGGTATTAGTTGAGTGACATTTCAAACTATAGAAAAAGACCCACTTTATGAAATATAATTTCTATAAATAGGTTGAAAATTAAAACAAATCTCACCATTTGAACTTTTGAGCCCGAAAAAGCAAATTTACCCTCTACCTTCGATCAATCATTGTGGACAATTGGAACGACGAAATCGAAATCCGCCAGCTGCAGGTAATCCTACACCCTAAGATCTTTAATTTGATCCAAACAAATGTTAAGTTTAAATGTGAATTCAGTATTTTAATAGCATCCTAAACTATAGCGGTGTGCATCTGCGGGTTGCTGATAGGGAAACTCACGAATACGCGTTATATCCACAGGTTGCTTAACTAGAGAGCCACGGATGATACATGACCTGTATAAAGAGACAGTCACAGATACTGCATGGAGGACAAAATCTTACATATATGCAAAAAATTTTGAATTTTGATATGGAAATACTGAATCCAATTGCTTGTATTTGCTAGGTAAAATATGGTTCTGGAGTGGAGGGAAAGGGAGCATGAAATAATAGACCATGCAGCGCTCCAAAGTGCGCCCACCATACAGGCATTGAGGACTAGTGGGCTGCTGAAATTATTTTGTACATAACCCATGTGAGCCAATGTCCGCATACTTGAGTTCATGGTCAATTATTGGGATCATGATATGGGGATGTTCAATCTACAAGGGGAAACTTTAGAGCTTACCGAGGAAGACATATATTTCATTACCGAATTGTCACGATGGGGAGCACCGGTGAACCTATAGGGAACTGGTAGGGGTGGTGACCCCTTAAGTGTCCAAAACTATGTAGACATATTCTATACACCAGGTACTCAGAGAAGGGGGACCAGTGTTCCAATTGCAGATATCCAATATTTTACTCTCCAGGTATTAGCTAGTACCATTGTAAGACTTGCAGGATCAACATCATTACATTTGGCCACCAGGAATCAAATAAGGGTGGTAGTTGACTGTTTTAGAGGTGCTCTCTATGATTGGTGCTCGAGAGTTGCCTCCATAATGAGGAGACAACTATCCGACTGCAAGAGAGGAAGACGCAAGAATTTTGGCTATGCAAGCATACTAGTGGTGTTCTTCTTCAAGAGAGTACTAGCCATGAGCCCTGCCATACCGTTACGGGTCAGATCTCCACGTCAACCGAGGCTGAGCATGTGGGGAGACATCTTCCTCCATCAAGGAGGAGGAGACATAGTGCACAGCGTATATGATGATGACTTCTACACATGGTGGGAACGACAGCTATCGGCATTGGAGCAGTTTCCATATGCCGGGATGGACTTCCGAGGTGACCCCGACCTTGTCCTCCCTCCAGGAGGAGCATGGGGTGAGCTAGGTAAGTAATTTTTAAATTTTATCATTTTCAAATTTTTATGAATTTTTCAAATGATAGATATATACATATGTACAAGTATTAACCCTATTCATGTGTCAAAATGCAGATATTGGACCAGTCTGCCCTGAAGGGCACCCTCGCATGTTCATTCATCCTGTCATGGGCGAGGATCCAGGATTGATCAGGGTACTAGAGGGAAAGCTGGCCAGGATGACCCAACGAGTACCAACCATATGGATAGAGCATATCCCTACAGCCATGCAGGAGTTTGTTGTGGGGGTCCCATCGGTTTGGCTACGTCTTTTCAGATGAGTGGCTAGAGCAGTGCTCATATATAGAGATGCGGTGGAGGATTCCGAAGCCGAGGAGGCTGAGGAAGCCAGAGCATAGAGGCACCATGGGGACCAAGGATGTCCCAGTGGCCAGGGTGGGCCAGCTTAGTTCTAGGGCATTTTGATGGACTATGATCCACATTTTTGTACATTTTGTATATGACAGGATCTGAGGATCATAATTGACCTATCTACAGACAGATATTTTACATATATATATATTAGTGTGTGTTGTGAGTTTATTTACAAGTGATTTTTATATGTTTGCTGTATATTTTTATAAAATGTGTGTGAGATGCCAATCCAAAATGTAATTAGCATATGCATCAGTCAATGAATTTTGGTTTTGTGGAATATGATTGAAAGTTATAACTTCAAAATGTCTTTCCAATAAACGAATTTGCATGAACTAACGTAATAAGATAGGATTTCGTACCTGATAAGCTCGATTGAGCTGGGAAACCACCAACTGAGAGTCTAAACAGACCTCAAGCTGGGTAATACCATGTGACAAATCATCCCATAGGAGCTCAAAGACGGCCCTATACTCAGCAACATTATTTGAATCAGGACCGAGACAAGTGCCTCCTTCGGCAACAAGCTGTCCTGAGGGAGAATAGATAACCCATGCTATCGAAGCTAGGTTAGAAGTATGACAGCTGGCACCATCAGCGAAACCTACATATGTTTCAGAAGACATCTGCAACAATCAGCAGATAATATAAAAAACAAAACTGACAACCTAATGTACATAAAAATACGTACAATAAAATACAAGAAAAAGTGTTAAGCCTAAGCATACTACTTCTTTAGGTAGAGCCCATTTCTAGGCTTAGGCAGCTTATTCCCATCGAAATCAACTAACTCATATGCACCCTTACTTAATACTTTCGACACGACATAGGGTCCTAACCACATTGCCTTGAATTTTCCTGCCCCCAGAGGTTCTTTATCTTGGTCCCAAAGCAAGACAAGTTCCCCTTTAGAGAAAACCCTAGGTTTGACCGATTTATCATACTGAGATTTAACCCTATTTTTATGAGCCTGATTAGCAATCAGCGCATCCCTATGTTTTTCATCAAGGTGTTCTAAATGTACCAGACGTTCTTCAAGCTCAGTCGTATCAGGTAACACATGAATGGCTATCTGTAGAGATGGGATTTCACATTCAATCGGAGTAACTGCTTCCACCCCGTGAATGAGTTGGAAAGGGGAGAAACCCGTGGCAGTATTTACGTTGGTTTGGTAAGCCCAAAGAGCAAGATATAACATGATGTGCCAATTAGAACGGGCTGCATCAATTGTATGTTTAAGGATAGTTTTTAAAGTCTTGTTGACAGCCTTGACCTGACCATTTTCTTGCTGATAGTATGGAGAAGAATGTTCTTGTCTGAATCTGAGCATAGTAGTCAGTTCCATCATCATGTTATTTTGAAAATGACTGCCATGGTCAGTGACAATCACTTTGGGTATACCGAATCGTGCAATAATCTGATTGAAAACAAAGAAAGCTGCTGTTTCCCCGTCGGCTTTGAAAGTAGGCATTTCCTCTGCCCATTTCGTAAAATAGTCAACAGCGACAATGATGTATTTATGCCCCCCAGCCGAGGATGGGTTACATGCCACGTAATCAATCCCCCATTTCATAAAGGGGCCTACCGAGACAACGGGAAATAACGGAGCAGGATGCGACCGCATCTTCCTCGTGTAAAGCTGACACGGATGACAGCGCTTCACTACTTCCACACAATCTTTAAAGATCGTGGGCCAGAAATAACCGGCTCGCAATATCTTCTGGGCCGTTGCTAACCCAGATAAATGACCCCCACATGCTCCACTATGGGAATCATTTAGTACAATCTCCCCTTCCTCATGAGTAAGGCAACGATGCAACATGGAATCTACCCCTTGTCGATATAATGTATCTCCTATAATGAGGTAGTTCCTGGCATGAAGGCGTAACTTACGTCATTCCTCCCTATAGGAAGCTGCAGGGTACTTCATAGTCTGGAGATATATAAGAATATCTCCGTACCAAGAATCAAAGGTGGATATCAGGAAGATGTGCTCATCTGGGAATAAGTCATCCTCAACGACTACATCTTTTTCTGTAGGAAATTCTGCTATGAGCTCAGCAAAAACTAAGGACTTCTTATACTTAGCGGACTGGAAATCCAAGTCAAACTCTTGGAGAATGAATATCCACTTGTTAAATTTTCCCCCAACAATCCATCGGGATAAAACATATTGGAACGGATTCACATCCACCACAACTGTGGTGGTCCTCAGTAAAATGTAGTGGCACAACCTCTGCACAGCATAAACAGCTGCTAAGGCTAATTTCTCGACGTGAGAGTATCTAAGCTCAGGGCCGGCCAAAGCATAGCTAAGAAAATAAACGACATGCTGTACAAGCTTATTGTCCTCCTGAACTAGCACTACCCCAATGGTCGACTCCGACGCGGCCAGATATAATATAAAATCCCTAGAATAATCTGGTGGACGTAATAAAGGTGCCGACAGCAAAGCTTTTTTCAATGCCTCGAATGCAACTTGTGCGGTTTCATCCCATACAAATGGGGTGTCCTGTTTGAGCAGGCGCATGAAACCCTTAGTGATATTGGCATAATTAACAATAAAACGTCGAAGGAAATTATACTTTCCTTGCAGGATTTGAAGTTGCCTAAGAGAACGAGGAGGAGGCAGATTCACAATGGCCTCAACTTTGAAAGGATCCACCTGGATGCCTCTACTAGAGACAATGAATCCAAGTAATCTTCCTGACTTGACACAGAATACACACTTGTGGGGATTCAAGCGAATTTTATAATACCTGCATCGTTCAAAGATCAACCGTAAATGATCTGGATGTTGGATCCTCTTGCGAGAATGTGCAGGCAGATCATCCATGTATGGTTCGACAATGGCTTTAATGTCATGAAAAGCAAAGTTCATAGCTCGTTGAAAGGTTGCCCCAACATTTTTCAATCCAAAGGCCATTTTCTTATACGCAAATGTACCCCAAGGGAAAATGAAAGCAGTTTTATGTTGGTCTTCCGGTTTGATTTGGATTTGATTGTAGTCGGAGAAACCATCCATTAACGAAAACACCTCACTTCCTGCACATGCATCTATGATTTGATCAATAAATGGTGTGGGGTAGTTGTCCTTAGGAAAGGCTTTATTGAGGTCTCTAAAGTCTGTACAAATGCGAGTAGTCTCTTGCTTTTTATCAACAGGAATAGGGTTGGACACCCATTCAATCAAAGCTATGGGATATATAAAACCAGCTTTCAACAGCTTTTCAACTTCAGCTTTCACAGCCACCGCTTTATACGGGTTCACGGGTCTTAATTTTTGTCGAACTGGCTTGGCATCAGGATAGGTTTGGAGTTCATGTTCAACAATAGATGGATCTATGCCTGGCATCTCCTCATATGACTAGGCAAAGACATCGGGGAATTTCTTAAAAAGGGCAGTATAGATAGCAATCTCCTCAGGAGAGCAGTTTGCACCTATATAGATGTTTTCCATGACATTTGGGTTCACAGAGATGTTAATAGGTATAGTGGTAGAAATGTTTTCCATATTCCCCTCGGCAAACACTCCTTCCCTAGGCAAAGGGTTGATAGGTATATCAACATCTTCTGGCAATCTCACGCGAAACTCTTGGTTTTCTATCCTGCTCAGTTCTGGAAGAAAATAGGATTGATGATGAAGATCCTCACAAATCTTATCACGTCCACTCATGGCTTCCAGAATAGCTTCATCGAAAGGTAGAACTGTGTCTAAGCAATCTATATAATGTGAAGAGTTTGCCACCCATGCGGGCAAATAGACTTCTTCCAGATCATCCAAGACTGTTAGAGGATCTGGAATGGGATCAACAGTGGCTTGAGTGATAGCTTGATAAGCCACCTCCATTGCCGATAAGGGCACTTTTGGTTCATGGGGAGTTGGGAGAACCCAAGGATCAATCCTATCGATAACCGTGGCGATGGACTTCCCCACACTAGTAGAACCAATGTAATTAACCAGGGCTGGAAGATCAAATGTGCCCATTAGTGATGTGTACATTCCAGCCCCCAAGCTCTGTGCAGCAGGTTTGACCTGATCAACCAATGGCATAGTGGACTCATTTGACTCTAAATGACCTTTTCAGGTAAAATCAAGTTGATCAATAGTAACCAACTTGCCCTCATGTGGAAAAACCACTACACGAAAAATGACCGACGCAATAGCGGACATCGCATAAGTCCAATTCCTTCCCAGAAGCAAATTGTAGTCCAAGGGAGCATCAATCACTTCTACCTCAACAGACACTTCTTTTCCTGCCAACTTAATTTCAAAAGTGGGCAGGATACCATGTGGGAAGAAAGATATTCCATCGAAAGCAGTAAGTAAAGTGTTTGATGGGACCAGCTTTGGGGATCCGAGATCTTTCCAACAGGTCAAGGACATAACACATGTAGAGGCCCCCTCATCAACAACTGCCCTTCCAATGGTCTTACCACCATGGACGACATCTATTGATAGGGCTACATGGTAAGGTAGGCGAATTTTGACATCATATAAATGAAACTTCGCCATGAGACTCGAAGAGTTCATGCTACCTAAAGCTGCTAAGAGGGCATCCCGCTGAGCAGGACAACTCTGTAACACCTCCAAAGTTGACATTGCACATGGGGTTTGAGCTAAGTCTTCAACCACAAAGTAGTTTGAAGCAGCCCTAGCATTAGGGTTATGCAAGGTCTTCTTGAAGACACCTTTCGGTATCTTCAACATTATTTCAGCAGGTTTCTCTATTGTGAGAGGGTTGGAAGTTTCACCTACATCTTTACCCTTCTCAGGAGTCTCTTTCTGATAGTTTTTGTTCCTTGTCTGCAACAAAGTCAAAGATCGAACCATGTTGATATAATTTGGGTCAAGGGCAGCTTGAGTGCCCCCTGCTACGTTAGAAGCTGAAGCAGAGTTCTATCCTTGGGGAAAAGGATCCTTCAGGACAGCCGGTTGTTGATCTTTAAGCAGCTTCTGGGCTTGATCCATAAGGGGACAAAGGTGAGTAAGGTAGTCCTCTTGGCACAACTTACAAGGGAACTTGACCTACTTCTTTTCTTTTTTGCCCCCATTAGCATTGTTTGCAGGCTTTGGCTTGTTTTGGTTTCCCTCTCCCTTCTTACCTTTCTTTTTCTTCCCGCCAGGCTACTGATTTCCCTTCTGAGAGGTTTGTGCAAAAACATTTACACTCTGGGGGGAGGGGGCAGCCTTTGCTTCCTCCGCCGTAGACTGTTTGATAGACAACTAGTCAAGTTGTTTAGTCAAAGGCTCTACGGTGGGAGAATTAACGAACCCAACCACACCATCGGCATGGGGTCCAGGCTTAGGCTTCTCCGCCTCATACGAAGGCCTCGGTGCCTCAGGGATGATCTCATATAAGATCCCAAATTGTGAATAAATCAAATCGAGTTGCTGGGTCTTGAGTATGGCTTCTTCTTCATTCATTACTCCTGATGTGGAAACATCCTTAGATATGTATGGCAATAGTGATTTAAGGAACCACTCTAACAAAAACTCAGGAGGAATGGTGGCTTTAATAAGGCTCTTTTGCCTCCTCCACTCTTGGATATGATCCGAGATGTGGGTAGCCTTGTTTTGTCTAAAAGTAGACAACAAGTCCATTCCGAAATCATATCGGACCGGAAGTTGAAAGTGGCTGAGAAAAGCACTAGCCAAGTCCTAGAAACTACTAAAAGTAGCAGAAGGCAATTCAATGTACCATTTTCCTGCAGTACCTGTCAAGGTCCTCTGGAACAGCCTCAACCTAACTGAATCTTCATTCAGCGAATTTGAAGAAAACCATAAATGGAAGGTGGTGGCATGAGCCCCAGGATCTTCACCAATTTTACCTTCGAACTTAGGGATGTTCGATGGCAATTTGGTGGGAACAGGTGGCCACAAGGGTTCATGCCTCACCGGGTCATTCATCAATTTTGACAAATCTGGCAAGTTTAGGTTTTCCAGGAATGGAAGTTTGGGTCGAACCAGGGTAGTAAATGTGCTAGCTTGGGGATTTGAGGGACCTGCCCCCGAATTCCCATGGGTAAAAGTGGGGTTTCCCCCCGACACCAGTTGTGAAGTGGGAAGGTTGCTCTGAAACGGATTCCATCCATAAGCCACAGGATTGTGTGTGGGAGGTGCAGTGTAAGAAGTTCAGGCCGTCCCCATAGAAGTAGGGGTCTGAAAGATAGGAGCAGGTATCCCTCCGCTAAACAATGAAAAGGGAGAGCTCGTGTATGGGACCAAAATAGGGGTTTGGAAGCTTTTCCCATAAGAGGTGTTGCTCCCAAACTGCACTCCTACATAGGAAGGAGATGGACCTACATATGGACTGGATGGGGGAATGTGCCCCCCATTCCAAGGGAATCCTTGGACAAATGCCGAGGATCCTACCGGACCACTCTCGGTAGTATAGGGAAAGGAAGAAGGAATGGTAGGTATACTAGGGATCCCAATAACCATGTCACCAGAAGTACCTCCTAGGTTTGAGTGAACCGGTGATTGAACCACCCGGTTCGTTGGACTCAGAGGTGTAGAAGGAAAACTAGATCTAGGGGCACTTATCGGGGGAGGTAGTAACCCTTCAACCGAAAGGGTTGAGGTGAATACAAAAGGACTTTCTTCCACAGAAGACATGATTCTACCCATAGGTACACCTAATACTGGTGAATCAAAAGGTCTAACCTGAACAATCACAGGATCGTTTAAATCAGTCAAGGGGGTGTTAAAATTTCTTGCAAACTCGTCAATCTGCAATTCTTCTATCTCGACTATGTCAAGATCAAAACTGTTAGCAATGAGTTCTGGTTCACCAAGAACTTCACTTATTCCTACAGGTTCAAATGAACCGTCTGTGTCTAATCTCCGCCTTTGGGGTAGAGGTGGAGGTTCCAATGTGGGGAGAGGAGGAAGGTTTCTCAACCTTCTTAACCTTCTAGGAGGTTGGTCCTCCAAAATTGAAAATTTAGCAAATCACACCCTAAGGCCAACTAAACACAGGCAAAACCACAAAACACTATAAAATTCATAAATCCTCAAGCAATCAAACTAGGGTAAAAGATATACTTTCCCGAAGAAAGCTGATGAACGATTACTTGGCGTCCTTGAAGTGGTTCTTAGGAACAAGCGGAGGAATCACCCAACCGCCCTCCTACACTTTCAACAAGGGTTACCTTCCAAGCCCGTTCAAGGTGAACTAGAAATAACCTTCTGGTTTACCTAGGTATGAACCCTAAAAGACAAGAGACTAAAGGCTACCTTGGCAATACCAACAGTCTGGGGGGACAGTTGCAAGCTAAACTCATACGCATGGGCAGGGTAGCTGAGCCCGAAAATCTGTCTAGGACAGAATCCCCAGATGCACAAAGTCATGAGTTACGCTTTGACAAGGATTCAGAGGGTTATCTCCTCTGTCCAAGCCTCCATGCGGCCTCGTGCTTAACTCCCATTTGAGAGGAGCTTCCCATATACAGTCAATAAAGTCAAGGATTTACCTAAATAAAGGTCCACTATGTCTGATTTTTATAACTTGTGGGAAGTTTACACTTCCTAGCCCACAAGTCTAGCCTAAGCTAGTAGGTGAAAGGCCCCTAAAAAACAAAACTTACTAGTAAATTTTAATTTATGCGTTCATTTTAAAGGGTTGTTTCTTACTCAAGAGGAAATGGAGTGGTATACTTTATGATGTTTTGACTCAAATAAGAAATAAATGAAAATAAAGGTGTATTCAAAGCAAAATTACCATTATAAAAACAAACTTCTTTTTCTTTTCTTGCAAATATATGTTGATGAAATGAATGCAACGATGAAAGAAACTAAGCCTATTTTTTTTTAACTTTTGAGATAATATTTTTAAACTGAAACAAACACTGCTTATGCGAAATCAAGATGCAAAAGCTTAACAATGTTTTCTTTTCACTTTTAAAAATACTCAAAATTCTACCATGCACCTACAATGCACTGTACTTGGGCAAAATTGAATCAAATAAACTCTCTGAAAGCAACAAACTGAAGCAAACAGGCTGACAGAACCAAAAGGCAACCAACAAAGGTAGGCTAGGAACCCTAGCTTGGGTGCTCACAATGACAAAAATCACTGTGGACTTACAAAGGCAAGTGACAACCAGCCACTGTCAAAAGACAGACTGGAAGAAACAGAGCCCAAGACCCTGATTACTGATCTGGACAGAGACACTTTAACCTACAACCCAAATAGGCCAAACTACTTCAGCATGCAAGCAGGAAATAATCCAAGCAAAAAAGACTCAAGGGCTTCCGAAAAAGTAGAAAGTGTGATCACCAAAGGCACTCAGACAAGATACACAGCATTCATAAAGAAAATCAACTCACAAAAAGGGATTATAGAAAGAAAGGAACAAGCAAACCTTAACTTAACAATCCCTACTTCCAGGCATATCCGCTACTTTCTAGAAGTGAAACCCGCGGATGATCCATGACTGTTCAATACAGCAACCCGTGGATGTAATCTTGTATCCGCGACTGTACAGAAGAGAAAATCGCGGATGGGTATAAAAATTTTCTCAAAGAACAAGAAAAAATTCCAAATACTTTCAAATACTGAGGCAAGTATAAACCAAAATAAAAGATCACACACAGACTTCAAGCAAAGACTGGTCAGGGGTGACAGAAAAAACCTACAGCAGTCTAGGCCTCCCCAGCGGAGTTGCCAATTCTGTTTTACAGGATTACACACCCAATAACCTAAGGTTTGGGGTTACCAACATACTCAATTAACTTGCAGACAATTGACTTCTAGAGTGCAGTAAAGGAAATAAGAGGATGAGAAAGACTTACTTGATTAACGAAGGTCGATCCTTACGTATCCTCTTCCGTTCTGCTTCACCTCCAAAGTATTCAAGGTTGCTCTTCCTTCACCTGTCAAGAGTCAATCTTCCAGATACAAGATGATTCATATATATATAAGCAGGTTAGATAAATCATATATAAAATGCAGAAACATAAACATTTATCAAACCAAGATACATGAGACACACATGGAAGAAGGATTCTCTTTATTATCAACAATGAAAGAGTTCATATTACAACCCAACGCCTGAGACAAGGACTTCTCTACAACCAAAGGATTCTGAGTTCTACTGCTCCAAAGAATTCTGTATAAAATCCACCAGCATGACTTTGCTCTCCCAGTCTATATCCAACACCCTCCCCAAGGCCTGTATTTATATGGATGAAAATAAGGCAGTTTCGAAGGTTGAGGAGGTTGCGATAGTTAAGAAGATTAAGGTAAATGGATTAACTAATCTCAAGTAATTGCGTGTTTTATTTTTAAATGTCAAAGATAGGAATCCACAGGTATCAAGAAGGACAACTCGTGTATGATCTGCGACTTTCTATAAGGGCAACCCACTGATACATCCATCCGCGACTTGCAAACACCAACACTCACGGATGATCCACGAGTTGCATATGGATAGGGTCGCGGATATGTCTTGACATATCTAAAAAGGAAAAGTAAACCACTGGATGGATAATGAATGTCATTTACAAGAAGCTCAT
>LPNX010176685.1:186707-201003 GCA_001517045.1 Pseudotsuga menziesii
TAAAACTATATTACATTGATGGATAATGACTTTTTCAAAGAAATCGAGACATACATGTACATTGGGGGGGTAGAGGTGGGTCACCAATTTGGTGCTCTTCAAGAACCGGTGCCTCACTAGAAGCCTGCATAAAGTAACATATGTCAATTTCAGATAATAAAAATAATCAAAAACATATATACTACATGGATGGAAAATGATGTTTTCAAAGAAAGCGAAACATACATGTACCTGGCGGGGGGGAAGAGGTGTGTTACCAAAAACCTCGCTTTGGTGCTCTTCAAGCACCACTGGCTCAATAGATGCCTGCATAAAGTAACATATGTCAATGTTAGATAATACAAAGAAAAGGATACATATACAACATGGAGGGATAATGGATTTTTCAAAGAAATCAATACATACATGTACAATGGGGGGGGAGAGGTGGGTGAGAAACGACCCCGATTGGGTGCTCTTCAATAACCACTTGCTCACTATCAAACTACATAAAATTATATATATGTCAATGTCAGCATATCAATGGGGGCAACAAGGAAAAAAAATACTTGCATGTTCAAAAAGAAATATAAGCAAGAGTTGCAATATATAAATATACATGGGGGACGTGAGGAAGTGTGTAACCAGTGGGTCGATCAACTGTCAACGGGATAAAAGGATTTCTACATGCATTAGCGAAGAAGTTCACTTGTTGGACAACATCATAAAAATCATGTTCCTACATACAAAAGGATAAAGATACAATTAGACAATTTCAAAAAATAAAAAAGTACATATTGAATCATTAAAATCACAATTAAAAGAAAGCCACACATAAACCTACCTGCTGGCTCGTCAGAAGTGGGTCACCGATTTGGTGCTCTTCAAGCACCGGTGCCTCACTAGAAGCCTGCATAAATTAACATATGTCAATTTCAAATAATAAAAAGAATTAGAGACATATATACTACATGGATGGAAAATGATGTTTTCAAAGAAAGTGAAACATACATGCGTGTGATAGGGGGGAAGAGTTGGGTTGCCAACAACCTCGCTTTGGTGCTCTTCAAGTACCACTGGCTCAATAAATGCCTGCATAAAGTAACATATGTCAATGTCAGATAATACAAAGAAAACGAGACATATACAACATGGATGAAAAATGATTTTTTCAAAGAAAGAAAAACATACATGTACCTAGGGGCAAGGGAGAGGTGGGTCACCCATCAAGATATCATGCTATGTAACAAAACATAAAGATACAATTAGAAAAATTCTAAAAATTAAAAGCGTGAATGTTGAATTATTAAAAGCATAACTAAAAGCATATTTAAAATAATACCTGGGTCTGGGAATCTACCTCTACATGAGAGGGAATAAGTTGGGATTCAACATACTCATCCTGTTCACCTTACATAAAACATATTGTATTCATATTAGGATGTATTGAATGTTACAATCTTTACTATAAATATGTAAATAATGACGACAAATTAAAAAGTATAGTTCTTACAGCTAATGGTGAAGAGCCAAACCCATACACAATATTGACTGCTGCATCAATGTTCTCAACTACAATCGACAAACTATGCGAATCTGGGGTGTCATGGGACACCAGTTGTATATTTGCTCACATAATTTGTTAGATAATTAAATATAAATAAATTGCGAAACAATTGAAAATTGTGATATAAAACAAAATATAATATGAAAATAATGAGTTTTACTTACATATCGAAGTAATCCATCGTCCCAGAACTCTGAAGCAAGGCCATAGCATATGCCTCCACACATTGTGCAAGGATGTGGAGTAATACGATGCTCTAAATGCTCAGTGTCTCTAGTTCGATATGTAGATGGATCCTTCCTGTGCGATGGGATAGCCTCAGAAGTGCCAACTGCTTGGCCTACATTGCCTTGGATAGCAGTCCCATACTGAAGCAATATATCTACCAAGTTGAATAAGGCCTCCTGTGTATCATCAATCACAGGACCCGTAGGAGGATATAGCTGAGGGGGTTTTGGTGTGTGTGGAGGGTGTGGCACATGGTTAGGATCAGTCCTAGCCCCTTCCTTATCTTGGGGCATCCCATGACCCACACCGTGGAAGTCTAAAATATTGAAATAGTTCACATGTTTCCCTAGGATGAATTCTGCATACAACTTCCTTAGGAAATAAAATGTGAGGTCCCTATTCCCATGAGGGTCTTCATCGAAGACCATATACTAGCGATCCATCCAATTGGCTTTAATATTTGGTTCCATGCACCAGTCTATCAAAATGTGTGCTCTACTGGTGGGTGGAACTAATCCGGTGCTAGGGTCCCAAAATAATGAAAACAATTGGTCTTTTGTAATCTTTAGGTTTTTGATGTCTTTATGACTCAAACCATCGGAATAGTATTTCCTCATGGATTCTCTGTATGAGCTAATGTTGTACATAGATCCTTAGGAATTGGCAATTGTATTTGTTATGGTGTCCAATGCCTCAGATAAATATTGTCTCAAATGATCCCTCCCTCTAAAAGATGAGCTAAGGCTCCTCAATGCACCCAAACGAGCCATAATCTGTGAATTCCGGTTTTGTTCCCCCTCCATGTTTGGGTTTGTGTCTGTGTTTTGGTTTGGTTCATTTTGCACAGTATCTTGAACATTCCTGTTATCTGTTAAGATTAAAACAACAAATTACAAATTGTTTTAATATATCATTCTTTGATTTAATTCAATTTTTTTTATTAAATTCGTTTTAAGTTTTAACAAATATAAAAACTATGAAATTAACAAAAACAAACAAATATTGAATACAACTGTGGATGATATGAGTACTTACCTTCCATTGGAGCCAAGCCACCTCCACAACCACCTCCAAATGCTCTAACGCAAAACGCTGGTGCGGTATTTTGCCGTCCTGATATCGCCTCATTGTGCAAATAACAAATTGAGGCTTACGGCCTTTGTTGTTTTTTTTTTTTTGGTTTTGCATATCGCAAGTGCGATATATCACACTTGCAATATATTGTATATGCGATATGTAAAACTTTAAAAAAGCACATGCAATATATTGCATATGCATATCTCCTAACTAACTTTCGCCTCGTCTTTGGGCTCGGGTTTTCCGAACGTGGTATCAATAACGCATATGCGTTGTGGATTTACATTTCAGAAGTGCGTTTCTGATTTCTAAAGTGGCACTAAAAAGTGGAACCAACTTTGTGCGAGTGCCCCATTTTAAAATTTTAGTAACTTTTAATTACAAACACTCCACTTGAGCTAGTCCACCCAACAATAAATAGTTTATAAGTTGCGCAATAATTATTAAAATTTTCGAAATGAGTTAGTTATATTGGGATGGATGACCTCAAAATCAAACCTCAAACCTTCTCTTCAAGGATTTGTGAAATGGAATATCAATGTACATTACCCTTCCAACCAATGGCCGTTGATTTCATCTGCCTAGCACGTTGAGTAGCATAGTCTTGCCACTTCCAGAAGGACCCATCATGGCCAAAAAATCCCTGGCGCTAACACAACCACTGATACCATGCAAAATCACTTTCTCTAATGAGGATTCCTTGCCTTTCCAGGACATTAGTTCAAATAGAGCCACCTTATATTTCACGTCTTCAAACTATAAAAAAAACACAACAAAAAAGACAATTATATCGTTATAAATCCATAATTAAAATCCCAGCTCAAATCAAGCACTTGGAATCTTGAGGGACGATACTGCCATTGAAACGAGATTGCCATTTAAAGGGAAAAGCCTTACCAAACCCTTGAGAATGAATACAGAAAAGAAAATGGAAAAATTTATTGGCAATAACACTTGTCCAACTCAAACCATGCGAAGTAAACACATGTCCAACTCAAACCATGTGAAATAAAGTTGACCTCGGGTGATTGTTTCATTTTGGTTGGCCTTGACGAATAAATTAATATATCCTTCCTAAAACATATATACCCCTTGTCGAATATATAACAAAGATGAAGAACACAACAATATACAAAACAATATATATATGAATATGATTTTTCCATGATATAAATTAGTTTCTAGGTGAAAGTCCATGAGGACATTTTTTTGTCTTTTCTTCTTAAAATCTTTTGTTCATTCTTTTCTCCGAGTCTTTAAATATGAGTCTTTAAATGATGTAAGTTGTTCTAAAAACACTTTTGTTCATTCTTTTCAATAAATCTTCAAGTAATGTAAGTTGGTTCTTAAAACAACGTGTCTTGTTCAAATTTACTTGATGTTGAAAGCTTCCAAAACCATTTCTTCTTCTTTTGCAACATTCCCTAATTTTCTCTTATGAGTTGAAGTAACATGATCACTAAGGAAGAGGGAAGGATTCACATAGGCTTGCACTTCAAGAGCCCTTGCTGCTTGTGGTGTTCTTTCCTCGTGTCCTTGGACTTAGCAATAGGGTCGGCTACGTGTTCGTTTGCTTAAGTAGTTGGGGGCAAAACCGAATCAACTATTCATGATTGCTCTACAAAATCCCATGTGGAATGAGTGTGCTAGTTGTATTTTCTTATTCTTAAATATAATTATAAAAATAATGAAAATAAGCTTATATACTGGAAATGAAATGGCCATTATTCAAGTCATGTACCACTTCCACTTTTGTTTTGTTTAATTTTGAAAGACTTTTATGCTCGATGCCTATATTTAAAAAAATATTGCTATTGTATTGTGTTGCCATGTGCATAACAACTCACACTTGAGTTTTATGAAGTAATGGTTAGAGGATTACTTTAAAACAAAACTTGAAAGAAAAATTCTTTGATAAAATGACTTAAGTTTAATAATTGCCAACTCACTCTAATTACCTACTTCATATTTGACTTTCGATAATTTATGGTTTTTTATACACGAAATGAGGTAATGAAACAAGGACACCTGTTCGACAACGTAATAATCTAATTAAATGAGAGACGTGCACAGAACTTTCTCTTAATGGAATGGTTGTGGTTCTACGTGGAGCTTGTAAGATTCTTTTGACTTTAGAAGAGTAAATTTATTGATGGCTCACATGCCTTTGATGCCCAAGGGACGCCCCCAACGCGTGGTGTGACGCGGCTGAGCCCATGCTTCAATCTCAAACAACGCAACGCAGCACAGAGATTCTATAAATACCAGCTTCCTCTTTATTCCAACCAAGAACTTGTAATAGATACCTAATTAGGCAATACATTCTTCTATCTGGGGTCAACTGAATTTTGCTTTATAAATGCCCCTCAGCATTTTGCAGAGCCGAGCAGCACGAGCTGACCATTGTTTGAAGTAAATACTTGTTATATAGATAATCGATGGAATTGAGCAGTGCAGTTGTAGCGCCCAAAGTTTACTGTGAAATAGACAAGATAGAGATAGGAAGAAGATCTAGCCGCCATATGATGTTGAAGAGAAAGAAAAGAATTATCAGAGCTACTAACTCTAGATCAGATCCTCAATTTGATTCAGGTATTAATTTCTCAGTTTACAGAGTTCAGTTTACAGAGTTCTTAATTAAGTAGATATTTATTAGTAGGTCTAAGAGCATGTGTTTCTTTTTTGGAAATTCACAGGTTTAAATTCAAAAAGTAGTGTATATATACTTTTTGTAAACATTAGCAATTAAATCACTAAGCTAAACAAAAGAGTCCCTTGTCCCACAAACAAGAGTCTCATACATTAAATTAATGTATGGCTTAGCAATTACTTTAAAAATAAATTATTATTATTTATTTATTTTCACTAATCCAGCGATATCTTGCACTCAGTTTTTCTATTTTTGTTTGTGCAGGTAGTTGGAGCATTGTAGACGCTAACATGATAGTTCTCAGAAAACGGATATCGGAGATGAAAGCGCAGGAAGAGAATGATGAGATTCAGGCAGAATGGATGCAGTGGGAGAGAAATTTATACCCATCTCATCAGTCCAACATAGTTAACACTATCGGATGGTTGCAATTTTCTTTGATTAATGCTCGACCGATTGTTGGGCTTGCAGTTCTCACATTGATAACACTGTGGCTTCCCACGTCTATCGTTCTTGCAATGCTAGCGGGCACAGGGTATGTTGCAGAAATTATATTGACAGCGCTTCAGTTGATTTCCACTGCGTAATTCTGTGGATTATTATTATGGAGCCTGCATGAAGTTTGTATGTTCATAAGAGCAAAAGGCCGGGGAGATCTCAAAGGAGATTATAGTATTAAAGCTTCACATGTTACCCGTATTCGCAATATGATTGTGTTTCAGCGTTGGCTGCTCCGATCCGCAGAGTATATATATATATATAAAGCTCAATCCAAATGTGTTTTCAGAGAAATCAAAGAAATTAACCCGTGATTAAATCATGACAGGTTACCAACAAAGATAAAAATATGTATGTGCGATTTTTCCCGCGTGGGCTTATTTTCTTTAAAAAATACGTCATTAAGTTGGTCTGTATCTGCTTTCAGATCTAAAATTAGAATTTTAACACAAATGTAAGTTTAAGGAAATTCTCATAATGATGTCAAACATACAATTCCTATATATATAAATAAATGTTATATGCCTTTACAGAAAGCTTTGGAACATTTAAAATAATATATATATATATATATTATTTTCAACATTTAACAAAAAAAAAAAAAATATCCATTTTTCATATTCATAGAATTAAAGTTAACAAGTTACTTCCAAAAACGTATCCCTCGACCATTCACTAATCTAGTAAAGTGTCGTGCAAGTGCAAACTTCTCAATCATCACTTTGCACAATAGAATATAGCTTTCTACCATCTCTTAAGATTTTTTTGAAGCCAATATATAACAAAAAAGCCTAAGCTTAAATGACATCTAACAGTTAAAATTAAGCTACACAATGACTATGAACTAGCTTAATCAAAGATTTGATCAGTGACTTTTACAGTCTTATTTTTCAGGGTAAACTATGTAAGTGAGAGATACCCACTTTTGTTATGCAAAGCTTTTATGAAAAGTCAATCTCCAATGTGATTATGCTCCTTATAAATATGTTGAAAACATAAAAAGAAAAAAGGTCTGGTCATTAAATTGAGTGCACCAATGGTAGAGTTCCACTACTACAAGTATAACCTTTGAATCACCAATTTTTTTTAATTTTAACAACCCAAAACAGTTTAACAAACTTCAAAATACTAAAAACTCTGCTCATCAATGCTTCCTCTACAACCAAGTTTTAGATAAGATAAAATAAATGAAAATTGCTAATAAAAATCACCATAGGCACTCCACCCTTACCTAGTGTTACCCCATATAAAAACCCGTCTTAGAGAAGAACATTGAAACATGACCAATCTCTCTTGGAGTCCTTATTTTCTTGTAAACTGGAAAATCTAAAAATAGTTCAATAATTCCATTCCTCACACCAATGATATCACGTCTCGAGTCTTTGAAAATTTTGCCTATTCGTCCAAATTTTCCCGTAACAAAATTTTCAACAATTTAGGAGGTTGATATCGCTCGGTGTTCTTCCCATTTATCCTCCGATTGAATTCTAACACTAACCAATGTGTTGTGCTTTTCCAGTATCCTTTTTGTTGCTCCTTTTTCATTCATTCATAAGGAATTTGCATTGTTTTATGAATATAGGACAACATTTAGAACGTCGTCCACCATGGTAACTCTTTCAATGAACTCATACATCGAAGTTCATTATACTAGCAATTTTTTAAAGATATGTCGATAGGTTATTGTTGGAGAGGAAGAAAAGCTGAAAAAAAGAAACTAAAAATAAGTTTGTATAGACCTGGCATTGTATCTTGAGAAAATCGATTACAAGTTTTACATGGAAGGGAAATGAAGGGCCAATTGTAAGAAGCAAGGTTTTGCAGTGAAGGGAAATGAAAGGCCAATTGTAAGAAGGTGTATCACGATAAAATAAATAGTTACATGAATATTCACATCACAAATAAGAAACGAGTTTCTGATGGAGTCCATTATTGGAAAGTAGGATATGTTGGTTTTCTTGTTTTTTTATTTAATTTAGATGATTCCGCTTAAAGTAGATATAAAATTTTTAAGAGACAAACTCCTCACCTCCAAGGAAAGTCACCTTCTAATTCAGAAGTTAGCCACCGGAGGGAAAATTGTTCACCTCATAGTGCAAGGAGCCTCTCAAAACCAACTATTCAAGAATGCAACCTTCAACCTGATTGACTTCTCTTTTCTTAAACAAATGAGTGATAACTTCATTTAGTATTCTCAACAAAACACACACCAAAAGAGAAAATTTCGTACCTAGGAGGAACACAAACTCTCTCATCCAAAAAAAGATATAAATCACTCACTTGGATGTGCAATCTATCACCTTAACCCAATGAATTACTCACTTTGGAGGTAAGCAAGCTCTCAACCTCAACAATTTGGTAGGCTCGTAATTAAGCTCAATGTTTATGTTTTATAATTGTCTCTTGTTGACTTGGTGCATCATTATTTCACCCTACCTTACAATTGTCTCTTGTTTCCTTGGTTCGTCACTATTTCACCGTATAGCTTTTCATTTACTTGAAAACAAGTCATCTATATCTATTTATGGATTATTGCACCAAAAAAGTGATCTAGATCCATAGGATTTTGGTAAGGGTGGAAATCTAACCCCTTATAAAAGCCTAGAAAGTCATTTCAAGTGACATGGTTTTCTTTAAATAAATATTCCCTAAAACATTTTACTATCATATCTGATGTCAATTAAATAACCTTGTTTTTCTTAAATATGAAGTGATTTCAACTTACATGGTTTCCCTTGACTAATTCTACCCTTAAAAACTACGCTACAAAATTGAGACTAATTTATGTTAACAAAAGTCACAATGTTGCAATGTCCCTGCTACATGATAAATTGGGATTTGTAAATAGATACATTGATCTTGAAGGGATCTAAGCTAGAATTGTTTCTCAACCCACCATAAATTCATACATGAAGAGACCATGTCCCTCACAGAATTAAGCATAATCAAATGATTTTCTAAAGTAGCAGAAATCATGCTCTGCCATTAGATCAACATTCATTATAACCAAATAATTTTTTTCCTAAGTACTTGTATGCTTTCTGAAATTGAACATTTTAAAGGAAATGGCATATCTCGCACGTGTTGTTTCTTATTTAAGAAAATATTATTATGTTCATTTTTGCATATGTTGATGGAAACCATCCATTTGGGAGTTTTGTACCCTAGACCCATATAGTTTCTTGAAAATAAGATGTATAAAACAATGAATTAACATCAAATAACAATAGTTCAAAGATGCATTTTAACCAACCATATACAACCACTTCATGTGTTCTAGGTGTGTCAAGTTTCAAGATTTTGAACAGACATGATATTAAGATATTGTTTTCCTCATCCTCATCTGAAATGTAGATCTCAAATCAAATTTTATGCAGATTAATAGTAGGTAAAAACCAAGTTAGTTTAGAGACATGAGGGTGAGATCACAACTTTCGTGACCAAGTTCAAAACGTTAAGGGTTGTGCTATAGTGGTCCAAAAATGTAATGTAATGTACGGATTAAGGATCCATATCTAAATGCCCTCCCAAAGGTTCTATATTGTAATGTGTGTTATGGTGCAACCATGGTATATACCAATTCTAGTACTTGGGTCAACATTCTAAATCTAATCAATTCGTGACTTTGGCAGTGTGCGCAAGTCTACAACACAAGTTGTTAAGCCCTAAATGTTGGTCACATTATCCCTATAGTGTGGCACTTTACCCCTTATATGGTGGTGTATTACATATTATTGATGTAGGCTTGGGTCTATTAGTGGGTCTATTAGTTGTTATTGTACAACTATGTCTCATATATATAGGAAGGAGATACTTTCATGTTAGTAAGAATTGTATATTATATTGTCTTGGGTACACATTACATTGGGTAAGGAGGTTCCTGCCTTGAACAGGATTGATATTCATCTATTTTCTTCATTATTAAGGTGTGGAATACTTTCTTCTTCTCTATTTCTGCTATTTTTTGTGCTATTTCTGGGACTTGGTTGCATAATACAAGTGCACATGGATATATAGTACACCAGTCCTAACACACTAAGATAAAAAAAAACATGCACAAAAACCTCCATTCATGGATAACTTTTAATTTACAAGTAACCTTGGCAAAAACCTTTGTGACAATTAGTAGAGGATTTTCTAAAGGTGATTTCAATCATTTGGTCAATCCTGTATGAGTATTTTTTTTTAATCCATACAACTAATTGAAAACAATAGTCATTGTCATAGAATGGGACTAATAGCAAATAAAAATTGAAGAATTAAAAAAAATGAAAAATAAAGAGTTGTCTTTAGTAACCATTGACCAAACATGAAGTAAAACTCATAATTGAAAGTGTGAGCTCTCAACCATTCCTATGATTACACTTCAACATCAACATTTCTATTTTACTCATAAACTTCAACTTTAAAAAATGATAAAAGTATATTCATTATGAAGAACATGAAAAAAATTAAATCATTCATCTTACAACCCAATATGGGGGAGACTTCCTTTACCCGGTTGTGGAACCATGTTTCTATAGTGTTTTGACACATTTATATTTTTAGATAGCTTGCATTTAACATTAAGTACGGAAAATCCAATCTAATGCTTTCTCTTCATGGCTTCTTATACATCTTCATGGAGGATGTTTTGTGCAAGGCCAACCTTATGTTGACGCTCTCACTTCTTTTCAGCTGTGGTCAACCATGCTTTCGGTTTGGATATACAACACCTACTCTCACTTGGATTCACAATAGGAAGTCTTATCTTAAGATTCCTTTTGAGTTTCTCTCTATGATATGCACTTGTGGTGGGTATTAATAAACCCGCACCACTATTGTATTTGAGCACATTTGGTCATATTCAAGCTCTTTCAAATATATGGAGGTGGATTGTCTCGTTGTCACTTCAACTACAATTGATCTTATTTGATGTGAGTATTCCAACATCCTCTCTATTAAACGGCGTGTTTCTTATAACACCTCTTGAAATGGACAATTCAATACGAGTCTATTAGTAAATGTGTAGTATCATAAGGTTAGATCCTCCTTCCCTCCTTTATTGAATGAGCATGTTAGTAATAGTCGTGACCAACCTAGAAGATTGAACTCCAAAATAAGGAATTCTCAATATCCTTAGCTGACTAAATATTGCGAGGTACCAAATTCCAATGTCTATAATTCTCATGGATGTCGAACACAAACAATCAATGCCAAAATATTATTCCCTCGTAATTCACAAAATTTCAAAGATGGTCAAAGAATATTATATTTATGAAATTTATGAGAAAATAAACTTGATGTCAAAGATGGCCAAATGCATTTACTATTGGCATATTGATCTCACTTGGTAATAAAAAAAGTTGAAGGAGATGTGTGTTGAGAAAATGTTAAAAGGAAATTTGGATAAATGATGAAATAAGTCTATTTGTTTTTTTAAATTGGTTAAAGAATTATTTTCACCTTTTTTTTTAAAGAATGTGGTTTAGAAAATTATAATTTTCTTAAGCATGTTGCTTAGAAAATGAACATTTTTGTATACCATGTTTGTTTAAATGACATTAAGTTCATGAGATTGATCATCAAATTTATCTATTTGTATTGAGAATTACCCCATTGATGTAAAAATTGGAAATAAAATAGCATTTAAAGATTTATAAACATCATTAATGTCTAAGCATTGTTAATGAAGTTAAATATGGCGAAGATGATGTTTCTATGCATGGATGTCATGAATATATATAGATAGAAGTGTGGTGACATAATATGGTAAATAAATAATTTTATAATCTGCATGTGATAAATAAATAAATAATGTTATATTTGATTACATTCACCTAAAACTAAGAAAATATGATAGATAAAAATGGATAAATAATATATATGAATTTCAATTTTTTTATTTATTGAAATTTTAGAAGATAAAAAATAAATCTATAAAATAGAGCTTTATACATGTATGAAAACCATTTATAAGGTTGATAAATATTTAATTAGTTATAGTTATAAAACTATTAAATGGAATGATAAAAATATTTAGATTAATTATTTAAAAAGGGAGGATAATTTTTTTTTGTAATTTCTTTAATATCAAAGGCATTGTGATAAGTTAAAAACAAAAAATAATTAATAATTGTTTTATTTACGTTATTATATATATGATCTTTTTAACTATTTAAAATCTTTAATATTTAAAAGAAAAAAGAAAATTAATGATTATTGTAAAATAAAATGAGAAAGTTTTAATGTGAATACAAATTTAATGTAAAAACTAAATAAATATAAAGAAGAAAAAAGAGAAAAAATACTATTATGGAACAAAATTGTAATTTAAAATTTTGAAACAAAATTTATGAAAAGAAAAGAGAAATATGTGAGAAAAGAAAACAATATTAATGTAAATTACAAACAATATATTTTGAATATTATATTGTTTGGATACATTAATCTGTATGTTACTTAAAGCAAAGGAGACAACTTCCATCTTAAAAGAGACAATGGTAATGGAAAAACCACATTGTACAAAAGATGAATGAACATTATTGATAGAGGAAGAATTAAGATAACATAGTGGTAGACATTTTTATACGAGAATAACATAATATATTAGATATCCTCATTTTTCAATGCTAAAAATTGGCTTTTGTTCGTTTGGCCTCCACCCACAAAGAATGCAAAATTGGCATTAGGTGTTTCTAATGAGAAAGAACATGAAGAGGGTCACTAACTTTCAAAGCTTAACGGAATTCAAGATTTTATGCAAGTTTAGCTATGGAATGAGATAAAATTGGGGAATGTTGTGGTGTGTAGGGTTTTAACCCTTTATTTTGTATCCTTCAAATTTGTTTCATTTTTTTTCCATTTTTTACCTTTTGTTTTATCCCTTCAAGTCTATGTAAACATTCAAGCTTTAGTTGCGGCAGTGGCCCCATCTTGCACCCTATATTTTATGACTATCGTTCAAATATTGGAATTAAATTGAATTAGTAGTAAGCCCATCCTCTACACCCAAATTTTTGGCTTAAGTCGAGGTTGCAAAGAACCCATCATCAACGCGTGAACTTTTGGATTAAGTCAAGTTTATAGAGAGCTCATTCTACTAACTTCCAAAAGTCTTTTTTAATCCTCATAAACTTGTATTCTCTTCACCACATCCCCACACTTCTTATGTTTGTATTTTTAGGGTGGATGGTGGAGGCATCCTCACTTCTCTTTTTTACATTCCATCCTCCACACCAAAGTATTTCTCCTTCATCCACCCTTGGACCCAGTTATTCCCCTTTCTCCACAACCTTATTTTATTGGCTTCCACACTCCACTTTCCTTCAAGATAAAGGGTGAAGGCATCCTTTGTATTACCATCCATGGATTTCATTTGTACATCCATGTTCCACACAAAACCGACCTGTTTGGAGAAAATCACCTGTTTTCATACGCAGCCGGTCGGTTCATCCTTGAAACCAACAAGTTCTGTACAGAACTGTGAAAACCCCAAAATTTCCAAAAACTTTAAAATTTTTAAATTTTCATATCATTAACATAAATGTAGTTAACTAAACCTTTATTTAGTTATAAACTACCACATTCCTTATCTGAATTTATCTGTTGGTTATGTTTAGCAGTAGAACAGTTCTTTTCAGTTTACTGACTTTGTTTTCTTTTCGTCCACAAGGTGAGACAGTCATGCAAAACTGGGCTTACTTAGCTTCCAAGCTAATGCAGATGTTTTCCTATTCTTACAGACTACAGGTAAGAATAGGACTATATTTGATAATTAGAATTATACAGTTACCGTGGTTGATCTTTGCAACACCCTTGATATCATCCATTAGTATATTTGATAATTAGACTATAGAGGTTGAGTAAATACTTGTGTGAGTACTAATCCTACCCAACATATGCACTATACATTCCTTCTACAGCAATTTACGAAACTTATTGCTTTTAAGATTGTAAGAGTTAGAAGACATATTAGTCACTCCCTAAAGGAAAGGTCATGAATGAGACCAATTCATAAAGGGTTTAACCCTAACGGAGTACTCATGTAAATATTTATTTTATACCTACCAAGTTTATACATAAGATCATATTATGCACTTCCTACTCTAGATAAAGTATACTCTTGATCGAATGTTATTAGGTAAAAGAATCATGTTACAAGGTTCTAGATTTCAAAGTCAAACATGTCCACGATGAATTATAGGGTTAAAATCTGGTTGCATTGCATGGATGATAATATATCGTAACAATATTGTAATGAATTATTAAAAATCTTGCATCGGTGGTAAGTTCCATATATAAGTTATGTATTAACA
>LPNX010176685.1:201106-212528 GCA_001517045.1 Pseudotsuga menziesii
CGTTGACTCGGCCAGGACTAAGGTAAACCTTTGGGACAACCAAATGATTGTCAACATTGGATCCTCATAAATAGCTCATTGAAACTATAGAAAGGAAACCCACCGTGAGTGAATTATTTGCATGGCGACGTGGCTTCGTGTGAGCCAAGCATCATGGGATTTAAAAGAATCATTTATAAACCTAGCTCATTGTCTTCCCTCACCTTTGGGCACTCGTCCATCTTCTGCGAAAAGGTTGGCTGCTCTGTCACCTGTGTAGTGCTGTGATTGTCTTCGGCTTATTACTCCTTGGTTTGCTTGTGCAAATGTACCAAGTGAAGGCCATTTCATAGTGTTTCTCTACGCCATGCGTTACTCACTCTCCTTTTAGTTTTTCGCTGCCTCCACAGCTTAAACTTCAAACCCTTGACTGTATCAGTCCTCACCCTTCTTCTTCGGTTTACCACTACGGGGTGATTCTTCTTTCAAGGTATCATGGCTTGAGTTGCACTATAAATTGTGTGTTATTTGGATAGAATAACGTCACGGCTTTAGAGTTTTATCCTGTCCGCCAAATAACTAGGGTTCTCTGCTATCAGTGGTTGATGAAGTATTGTAACGCCGTTTCCTTCTGCAGGTGAATGACATACTCCTTGCTCGTGCTGGTCGCTGCACTGCTAGTTAACTACGCTTAAAATGTTGAGGTAAGAGTTATTATTCATTTCTTCTATGATAATACACATTTTTGTTTATATAACTCCTTGCCTTTAATATAAAACGAACAGTTGGTTGTATAATGGTTTGCCGGTACAACTTGCCTCTCTTCTCTGTCTACGCAGTGAGTTCAAGGTTATGGCAATAAGAGGCCACAGTAAGCTCTGGTTTTTCCATGGCTCTTGCACCTTGTGCAAACCCTTATGGGGTAAAAAGGCTTGGTCGTTTCGGCTTGTTATACCCTCATGGATTTTGGGTGCTTTTGGTTTATTACTTCGCTATTTTTTATAGTTTGATAAGACCCTAGCTTTACTGTAGGGATCTCCGGCTTCGACCGTGAGTGTACAATTTGTTTTGAATATATTACTATGTTTAAGTAAAGAACAGGCTGTAATCCTCCTTATGAAATTTCTCAGTACAGTCGTGAGTTATTATTACTGAACTAGTTTTTACGGTGATTACTTTTGTATATTTAGAAAGAATTGGGTTTTTAGCCTAATTTTGACACTGAAGAAAAATAACTCCATTCCTCTTTAAAATTATTGTTTAGTTGTACTGTGCTTCTGAAATGTAAGGGTTACTAGATATTTTTATAATATGTAAATAATCTCGCTCACAGAGCATCCCGCACTTCTATTATTTATTTCCTGCACAAAATGCATGTAATTTGTTTACTGTTAAAATAATATTATTAGAGTTTCTGTACCTGGTTTATAATTTGACTTTCTTCTTAATAAGAATTTGTAATTATTAATGTATAGTTTATACCCTTTAATGATATAGTTTTTTTTTATGTCTTTCTTTTTACAATAATTTTAAGTACTGTCAATATACTGTAGCTCAAACAGTATAATTAGTTCTGGAATATACTTACAGTAATAAGATCACTACTTTATATTAATAGTAATAATATTCCTATATTGCATAAATAAAGTACATTATTACTAATATAATAACTATATTATCCTTCTGAGATTACTAAAGCCTCTTTGTTAATATTCCTAGTTTATCTTATATGCATATCGAAAGATAGCACTTTGTTATTTAACTCTTGTGTAACTTATGCTATACTATCTATGTTCTTTTGTAATTAGTTTGTTTTATTAATTATGATATTTATTTATATAACAATATTGAATTAAATTAACTCTATCTAGAGTCTATCTTATAAGCAAAGATATTAACATTCATTCATATGAAAAGAATGACAGCTCTGGAAACTGTTTGAGCTCAGTCCAGATTAAAAGATAGAAAATAATGAAATGATTTCATCACTAAACATACATAGAATCTAGACCTGATTGGTTTGATAGTAGGATTTAATTTATATAACTACTCCTACCTTCAGTTTATTATTCGACAAATAAAAGGGAAGTCATTCTATTATGGAAGAAAGAAACTGTAAGGTATATCAGTAGATACATCTAGTCTAGTCCTACTCTTTAATTTGTTCTTTACAATAATAGAATTACTGAAACTAAAATACTGTACAAGGAAAAATAGTTTTAACTATAAACTCATACAACTGTCAGTAAACATCTTTTCTGAAAATAGGTCAGGAAACAATCTACTATTCTGCAATCTCATCACGCTATCCTTATTTAAATTTACCCCTGTGCTGGAGTACGGTCTGGTAAACCCAGATGTGGAAAAACACAGTGGGTCTTTATTCTTCATCAATAGATTCTATTACTGATAAACTAAAAACATTTACATCACTAACCATTAAAATCTTTATATCATAACTACATACATAACATTCAACCATTCACAGTTATTAAAACAGAGACAGTCAAGTGACAGAACCTGTTCGAACTAGGACAACAACAGCAATGGGAGTCCGTTCCTCCCTACCAATTCTTGGAGAGCGCTCAAACAATGACTCCTCATGACCTTCGAGCTTGCTCTAGTCTCCCTGGCTGGAACTAGGTGCAACAATAGTCAGATACCAGTCTTCAAACTCAGTATTAATCCAGAACTTATCAGTAAGTTATCCCAGCTGACAAGCTGTAATAAAACCAAGTTACTGCAACAATCATCTTAGAAAAACTTCCTTACTGTTTTCCCTTTTTCCCCAAATGAATTTCCTGAATAGCATTCCACCTGAATGTTTCTTCTGTGCAAAATATCTGAGCAGCCTCAGCTCTATTCATTGGGTACTTTTAAAAGATTGCCTAGGTCTTTTTTGGGTTAGTTGTCATTTAATGAGCCACCTGCTTTGATCCCAGTTTCTTGGGGGATCATGACCCCAAATATCGGGAAGTTGCCACCTGCAACTTAGGAAGTGTTTGAGGATGCTGCCACTTATCTTTTGCCCTCCACCTAGTTCCATCCACCAGTTTGACCAATAACCTCTTTTTAACAGCTCTCCCATGCTGTTGTCTCCACAATTTATTTATTAATAATAAAATATTATGAATTACATTCCACTTCTTTTGACTCTGCTGACTCATCAATTCCTACTTAGCATTAAATTTAATATAATGTCTCAAGAATATAATTAAACAATTAACAATATTTTACAAAATTAGTGTATGTGACATACACACTCCCTTAAAATGTAACATCGTCCTCGATGTTACTTATTATTCATCCTCTGCAACCTCCTGGAACAGATTCGGGTATGCCTCCCGCATCTTACTTTCTAGTTCCCAAGTAGCCTCTTCAGGACTAAGGTGCTTCCATTGCACCTTCACCTCTCCAATGGCACGGTTCCGCAGAGTAATTTCCCTCCTCCCGAGGATATAGTCCAGTTCCACCTGTACAACATTCCAATCAATCACATGAGTAGTATCATGAACATACTTTTTCAGAACAGAAATATGAAAAACATTATGCACTTTCAAGTTAGGTGGTAACGCTAGCTGATATGCAACTTGACCAATTCTGGATAAAATTTCAAACGGACCACAGTAACGTGGTGCTATTTTTGCACAACTCCCCAGTCTTAGGGAAATTTTCTTTGGTCTTACCTTTATAAACACGTGCTCACCCACCTGAAACTCTTTGGGAGTTCTTTTCAAATATACTTGGCTCTTTTGCCGATCCTGTGCTACCTTCAAATTTTCCTGCACTTGTTTCACAATCTGTTCCATTTCCTTCAATAATTCTAGTCCTAACACTAATCTATCTGCTGGATTATTCTAGGAGATAGGAGTGTTACATTTACGCCCATACATAATTTCAAATGGACTAAACTTAGCTGATGCGTTGTAGTTATTATTATATGCAAATTATACTAGATGCAAGTAGTCCTCCCACTTACCTGGCTGATCCTTAACATACATTCTTAACATATCTTCCAGCACCTGATTCACTCTTTCAGTCTGTCCGTCTGTCTGAGAATGGAAAGAGGTGCTAAAATTCAGTGTTGTGTTTAATCCCTTAAACAAGGACCTTCAAAAATTCCCTGTGAATTTAGGATCCCTGTCTGAAATGATAACCTTAGGTACTCCATGTAACCTAAAAATTTGCTTTAAAAATATATCAGCTATATTGGAAGCCTTGTAAGTAGTCTTGACAGGAATGAAATGTGCTTCTTTACTTAACTTGTCCACCACCACCATAATTGAATCATTCTGATTTTGATTTCTGGGCAATCCAGTAATAAAATCCAAGCTGATTACTTCCCATTTCCAACTAGGAATAGGCAAAGGTTGCAGTAAACCAGCTAGATGCTGGTGTTCAGTTTTCACTTCTTGACAATCCAAACATCTAGCTATGTATTCAGCTACTTCAGATTTCATATTAGGCCAGAAATATTCTTTTCTCAACATGGTTACAGTATTTTGGTAACTTGGATGTCCTGAGTAAGGTGTTTTATGAACTTCATCCAAAATCAGCAACTTAACCTTAGGCACATTAGGCACATACAGTTTGTCCTTAAATAATAAAAATCCATCTTTATTTAGACTATAACCTTTTATTAAGCTTTCTGTAGGTTCTTCTTTAGCTGTAACTTGTAATTTTTGATAAATTTCATCTTGTTTTACCCCTTCAGTAAGATGTTCATTTAAATCAGAAGCATAAGTGCTGATTGCTGCTGTAAAGTTCAGCTTTGCATTTCTGCTCAAAGCATCAGCCACCTTATTTTCTTTTCCTTTTATGTGTTGGATTTCAAAATCATATTCACTCAAGAAGGCCAACCACCTTGCTTGTCTTGCATTTAAGTTGGGCTGATCTAAAAGGTATTTTAGTCCTTTATTATCAGTCATTAAGATAAATTTTCTGCCTATTAAGTGATGCCGCCACATTTTTAAGGCATGTATAACAACAGCAAGTTCTAAGTCATAAGTTGCATAATTCTTTTCATGGATCTTTAACTTCCTAGACTCATAGGAAATGACATGCCCGTCTTGAGTCAGCACACCGCCTAAACCATCATTACAAGCATCGGTGCATACCATGAAATCCTTATTGGGATCTGCTATTCTTAGAATAGGCGCATTTGTTAATAAGGTTTTTAATTTCTTAAAACTTTCTTCACACTTTAAGTTCCAATCAAATTTCTTTCCTTTCTTTTGCAAGGAAGTGATTGGATTAGCTATTTTTGAAAAGCCTTCAATGAATCTCTGGTAATAACTGGTAATTCCCATGAATGACCTAACGTCTGTTACGTCTTTTGGAACCGGCCAATCTTCGATTGCCCCAATATTTTCAAGATCAACTGAAATCCCTTCCTTAGTCACTGCGTGACCTAAGTACTGAATTTCATCCTTAAAGAAATGAGACTTGCTGAACTTCGTAAAGAGCTGTTGCTCTCGCAGCTCTTGTAAAACTATCCATAAGTGTTCCTTATGTTCCGCTTCATTTTTAGAATAAATTAATATGTCATCGATAAACACGACAACAAATTTTTCTAAGTATTTATGCATTATATTATTCATTAGACACATAAAGACATTTGGGGCGTTGGTAAGCCCAAATGGCATTACGACAAATTCGTAATGTCCATACCTTGTTCTGAAGGCTGTCTTGAAGATGTCCTCATCTTTAATTCTTACCTAATGATATCCTGATCTCAGGTCTATCTTGGAGAACACCGTAGCTCCACATAGCTGATCAAATAGATCATCTATGTGGGGCAATGGATATCTATTTTTAATAGTCATCTTATTTAGTTGATGGTAGTCTATGCATAATTGCATAGTTCCGTCCTTCTTTTTGACGAAGATGACTGGTGCTCCCCAAGGAGACACACTGGGTCGAATGTACTTCTTATCTATTTACTCTTTTAACTGTGATTTTAGTTCATTAAGTTCTAAAATATTCATATGATACAGAGCTTTCGAGCCAGGTATAGCACCTGGCACCAGCTCAATAGTGAAATCCAGTTCCCTCCTAGGAGGTAATCCTGGAATTTCCTTTGGAAAAACATCAGTAAATTCATTTAAAACAAGAATGTCTTCTATTTTTAACTTATCTTTTTCATACTTACTTGCCTCATCTGTAATGGTTACAGCATAGGCTTTACACCCTTTCCGGACTGCTTTTTTAAGTTGTAAAGCAGAAATTTGCCTAATTACAGTTTTCCTAGGAATACCCTTCACCTTTACTGGTGGTTCATTATCATTTACACAGGTAAAGGTTTTATCATAACAGTTTAAAACTACCTTATGCTGCTCTAACCAATCCATACCAATCAGTAAATCATACGAGCCAAGTGGCAAAACATTAAGCTTAATTGTAGTTTTAAAATCATCCATAAGTAAAACACATTCTTTCACATAATAGGTTACTTTCCTTTTTGCCCTTGTGGCTAATTGAACTAACCAGGAACTATCAAACTTTTCAACCGACAATTTACACTTTTCCACTATCTGAGGTGCAATGTAGCTAAGGCTAGCCCCTGGATCAATTAAAATGGTTACAGGGGTTTGGTTAACCATACCTTCTACTTCCACCATGGAATTCTGATAATCAGCTTGGCAGTTCTCCAACACTGCATTTATTCTGGGCATAGTCCTTGCAAGTTCTCCAACAGTCATTTCATCCTGCACAGTGTGATTATTGCTGGTTGACTTTTTTCGGTTTGGGCAAACCGAGGCATAATGCGGGCCATTACATTCCCAGCACTTAACAGGCTCCTTCCGTTCAAAATTCTTAGTGAAATTCCCATGATTGTTTGCAGCTTCCTTGCCTTTAAAGTTACTGGAATTATTAGAATTATTAGAAGCACCATTTCTATTTCCCTGGAAGTTCTTACTGTTAGAATAATTTATGTTCTTATTATTCTTGAAATTCTTCTGGGATACAAATTCCTTTTTCTTGAACTCAGGCCGACTGTTATTTTTCTTAGCCTTCCAATTGGCTATGTCTTCTTTCTTCTTGTTCTGTTCAAAATAGAAATTTTCTTTCCTCATGGCTTCTTCCAGAGTCTTCGGGTTATCATACTCGATTCTGTCCTTGATGTGATATGGCAGACAGCTGAGAAACTGCTGCACTTTAGGTTTCTCATCGACTAAATAAGGTACATATCTCAGGAAGCTTAAAAATTTACTGTTTAAATCATTCATAGTCATGGAACCTAACTTCAGTTCGTAAAATTATTTAGCTCTCTCTTCATAATATTGTGCGGATAGAAATTTCTTCTTGAAGTACCTTTTAAAGGTACTCCAATTAACTTCTTTATCCTTGATCCCCTTGACTCTTTTCAGATCTTGCCACCATATGTCTGCTTTCCCAGAGAGATTATAGATAGCCATTCTTGCCTTCAACTGATTTGAATAATTGTATATCTGAAAATACTTCCTCATCCCGGATAACCAGGATTTTGCTTCCTCCCCTTTTTCGGTCTCTCTGTTGAAAGTTGGGGGCTTTATTTTTTTAGACTCCCCGAAAATCTCTTCATATGGCTTGTACTTCTTCTTTCTGTCATACAACTCAGCCTCACTACTATCACTAGTAGTGTAATAGCTTTGTTGTTCCCTGAACTGCTTTCAGCTTTTGCCAGCTTCATCTTTTTAGATCCTTTCTGATCGCTAACTTCCTCAGATTCGGATCTTTTGCTCCTCCCTTCAGTCTGAAATTTTTCCATCAAAATTTGGTTCAACTCTTCTTGAGTTTTCAAAATCCTTTCATTGTCCTTCTTGACTGATTCCATTCCAGTCTTCAAATCCTTTATAGTCTGCATCATCTTTGAAGAGTGTGTAGTTACCTCTTCTAACATAGGTTCTCTGAACATTTGTCATGTCTCGGTGTTTGGAGACTCCTCCTCAGCATATTCTCCTAGCTTCTCCATACCTGCCTGTTAGATTCAGAAAAAGGAATTTTTTGTTCTTTACATAAAACAAAATATAGGTTATTATATTATTTTTACTGTTCTACCGAAACTAGTTGGGCCACATTCAGGCCTAGTATTTGAACCATGCTCTGATACCACATGTGAAAACCCCAAAATTTCTGAAAAATTTAAAATTTTTAAATTTTCATATCATTAACATAAATGTATTTAACTAAACCTTTATTTAGTTATAAACTACCACATTCCTTATCTGAATTTATCTGTTGGTTATGTTTAGCAGTAGAACAGTTCTTTTCATTTTACTGACTTTGTTTTCTTTTCATCCACAAGGTGAGACGGTCATGCAAAACTGGGCTTACTTAGCTTCCAAGCTAATGCAGACGTTTTCCTGTTCTTACAGACTACAGGTAAGAAGTTCGATTGGCAGCTTGTCGAAATTATAAAGTGTTTATAAATACCAGTACATTGGCAAAATAAAAGTTCAAATAGGAAGATAAATGCTAAACCATTTTCAATACTTACTGAGGTAAAGTTCCATAACTATCCATCATTCTAGTGGAAGTAACTTTATGATTCTTTAAAGATTACTGTGCTATTCGATATTTATCATAAATGCCCAGTATTAAAAGACTCCCATTTAACTCTTTGCAATATAAAGTAGAAAAAGGTAGAGTTATAGAATTTACAGTTTACCTTCCAAGTGCACACATACACTTACATTGTAATGTTCATTTATAAGGGCTTACGTACCACTGTTTCCAAAACTAAGTTTATTTCTTAGTCAGATAGATGACTTACTATAATAGGTTTTGATTCCTAAACCTTTCGTATTAAATAAGTGGACCTGTACTTAGTGGCTACTATTTTTAACGGACTGCAGAACTGAATCATTAGTCTAACATTTACGATGATAATTCTTAAATGAAGAGTTCTAAAAGCTTAACTCTTATATATCACCATTGCTTGGTTAAGAGTCTTTATTCTAGACAAAACAATATCAAAGTAAATATTATTATTTTCTCTATATTACTTACTAATTTCCATTCTTAGAAATTTATGGTAAGAACAAAGGGTTAACATTACTATCTTGTACACTTACCGTGGTTGATCTTTGCGACACCCTTGATATCATCCATTAGTATATTTGATAATTAGACTATAGAGGTTGAGTAAATACTTGTGTGAGTACTAATCCTACCCAACATATGCACTATACATTCCTTCTATAGCAATTTACGAAACTTATTGCTTTTAAGATTGTAAGAGTTAGAAGACATATTAGTCACTCCCTAAAGGAAAGGTCATGAATGAGACCAATTCATAAAGGGTTTAACCCTAACGGAGTACTCATGTAAATCTTTATTTTATACCTACCAAGTTTATACATAAGATCATATTATGCACTTCCTACTCTATATAAAGTATACTCTTGATCGAATGTTATTAGGTAAAAGCATCATGTTACAAGATTCTGGATTTCAAAGTCAAACACCTCCACGATGAATTATAGGGTTAAAATCCGGTTGCATTGCATGGATGATAATATATCATAACAATATTGTAATGAATTATTAAAAATCTTGCATCGGTGGTAAGTTCCATATATAAGTTATGTATTAACATAATTCTTGTTATACAAATCCAATGATAGGTTGACCCGGCCAGGACTAAGGTAAACCTTCAGGACAGCCAAATGATTGTCAACACTAGATCCTTGTGAATAGCTCATTAAAACTATAGAAAGGAAACCCACCGTGAGTGAATTATTTGCATGGCGACGTGGCTTCGTGTGAGCCAAGCATCATGGTATTTAAAAGAATCATTTCTAAACCTAGCTCATTGTCTTCCCTCGCCTTTGGGCACTCGTCCATCTTCTACGAAAAGGATGGCTGCTCTGTCACCTGTGTAGTGCTGTGATTGTCTTTGGCTTATTACTCCCTGGTTCGCTTGTGCAAATGTACCAAGTGAAGGTCATTTCATAGTGTTTCTCTACGCCATGCGTTACTCACTCTCCTTTTAGTTTTTCGCTGCCTCCATAGCTTAAACTTCAAACCCTTGACTGTATCAGTCCTCACCCTTCTTCTTCGGTTTACCACTACGGGGTGATTCTTCTTTCAAGGTATCATGGCTTGAGTTGCACTGTAAACTGTGTGTTATTTGGATAGAATAACGTCACGGCTTTAGAGTTTTACCCTGTTCGCCGAATAACTAGGGTTCTTTGCTGTCAGTGGTTGATGAAGTATTGTAACGCTATTTCCTTCTGCAGCTGAATGACATACTCCTTGCTCGTACTGGTCGCTGCACTGCTGGTTAACTAAGTTTAAAATGTCGAGGTAAGAATTATTATTTGTTTCTTCTATGATAATGCACATTTTTGTTTATATAACTCCTTGCCTTTAATATAAAACTAACAGTTGGTTGTATAATGGTTTGCAGGTACAACTTACCTCTCTTCTCTGTCTACGCGTGAGTTCGAGGTTACGGCAATAAGAGGCCACGGTAAGCCCTGGTTTTTCCATGGCTCTTGCACCTTGTGCAAACCCTTATGGGGTAAAAAGGGTTGGTCGTTGCGGCTTGTTATACCCTCATGGATTTTGGGTGCTTTTGGTTTATTACTTCACTATTTTTCATAGTTTGATAAGACCCTAGCTTTACTGCAGGGCTCTCCGGCTTCGGCCGTGAGTGTACATTTTGTTTTGAATATATTACTATGTTTAAGTAAAGAATAGGCTGTAAGCCTCCTTATGAAATTTCTCAGTACGGTCGTGAGTTATTATTATTGAACTGGGTTTTATAGTGATTACTTTTGTATATTCAGAAAGAATTGGGTTTTTACCCTAATTTTGACAGTGAAGAAAAATAACTCCATTCCTCTTTAAAATTACTGTTTAGATGTACTGTGCTTCTGAAATGTAAGGGTTACTAGATATTTTTATAATATGTAAATAAGCTCGATAACAGAGCATCCTGCACTTCTATTATTTATTTCCTGCACAAAATGCATGTAATTTGTTTACCGTTAAAATAATATTATTAGAGTTTCTGTACCTGGTTTATAATTTGACTTTCTTGTTAATAAGAATTTGTAATTATTAATGTATAGTTTATACCCTTTAATGATATATATATATATATTTAATTTCTTTCTTTTTACAATAATTTTAAGTACTGTCAATATACTTGTAGCTCAGACAGTATAATTAGTTCTGGAATATACTTACAGTAATAAGATCACTACTTTATATTAATAGTAATAATATTCCTATATTGCATAAATAAAGTACATTATTACTAATATAATAACTATATTATCCTACTAAGATTACTAAAGCCTCTCTGTTAATATTCCTAGTTTATCTTATATGCATATCGAAAGATAGCACTTTATTATTTAACTCTTGTGTAACTTATGCTATACTATCTATGTTCTTTTGTAATTAGTTTGTTTTATTAATTATGATATTTATTTATATAACAAGAATTAAA
>LPNX010176685.1:220718-242300 GCA_001517045.1 Pseudotsuga menziesii
CCAAACACCAACAAGAAACAAGTCTACATCCAAAATTCAAAATGCAAAAAACATTGAACAATGAACAATGAATAACTTAAACACACAAATTGTATCTGTTTGAGCTTCAACTCTTGAGCATGATGCATTATAAAGTCACCAGTTTTGAATATAGGATGTAAAAATAGGATTAATGTTTATGAATTAAGCTTTTAAACATAAAATTTAACTATTGTTTCTGAATTAAGCTGTAGCAATATAATGCTATAAGGGAAGCCAAATTGTGTCGGCAGATATTTGCTATACCAAAGCACAAAAATGCTTGAACAGACATCAATAACACAACATATAGGCTACAGTAACAAACAATTTTTTTCTTTTCAAAACTTCTAGGTCACGTTCAGTAAGATATGTGGTTATTACAGCACCATACTATTCCATCTTCCTCTCTGACTTCATTAGTACAAATATCTACAAAAGAATTGAGGTTATAAAATACAATTTTGATCTTTGAAAGGAAAAATGTGACACGTGCCTTACATTACTTGGCTCGTTTTTTTACATGATCACTCATGCTAGAGTCTTCCTTATGTGCTTCCTCTATTTAAAATTCTTCTTTGAAAGATGATTCCTCCGGTCATAAATGATAAATATCTACTTCATGCAAGTCTTCCTTCTATGCTTTCTCCATTAAAAATTCATCATCAAAAGAAGCTTCCTCTAGTTGTAAATAATTGTCTGTATTTGGTGGTCCACTAATGTTATTTACATGGAAATTCAAATTTTCATCGCTATGGATTGAAGATCTCCGATTAATTCATACTAATGTGGTTTATATTGTTACTATTGTAATATTGTTACAGAAGACAAGGATACAAAAATCATGGATTAACACTCATACTAATGAGGTTTATATTGTAATATTTACAGAAGAAAATAATATTGTACCATTTTGTGTTCTTTCTGGTTGGATAGCATGATGTCATTGGGATACAATTACAAAAACACTTACTTAGTAACCTTAAAAAAGTGCAAGGATTTGACCAACTTTGGCTCAAATTATCTGAAATGAAATGAAATATAATAGACCACATTTTTTTACCATCTTTTGCTCGAAGTACCTCGAATGGAATGAAATGAAAGTTACCAAGATACATTTATATTGCCATATAGATCTAAGTCTCATAGGTTGATTTATTTTGCAATTAAGGATAAAGGACAGGTTGATCTCTTATGCAAATAAGGACAAGCATATTTAGGCTATTTTAGAAGCTCACCAGTATATTGTGATTGGCCATATAGTTGCAAACACAGTTCCCTATACGATTTTAGTGAATGATCCTTCCTCTCGATAATCAAATTTCTGAAAATAGGGGTACCAAGAAATATAAATGAATTGTATTCCACAAAGTCAAATGACATATGAAGTACTTGAGAAAACTCCATTTTATCTTGCCAAATAGTTTGTCTTTGATTATGGCAATGCAACAATTGCAACAATGGACTAAGGAGATAATGGGGAAAATTCTAGCTTGGTTAACTATAAGAAAAAAATTACACAGGAATCTTCTATATAAATTCACCATAAAGAGATGCTAAGAAAGTTGGAATAGAAAAACACAGTAGTTGCTCATGCGTTGAAGTAAAAAAACCTCCCTGGGTTTATATAAGACATGCTTGCAACTACATCTTGGGCAGCCTCATATTAGAACTACTATGTCTAGAGATTTACAAATTGCCGATAATGGCCCAAAGAGACTCATCAATCTCTAAAGGCTCACTTTGTCATACGAATAGTTCCACCAGCCTCCATAATCTGATGCTCGAGGTGCGAATTACTAAACAAGCCATACCATCAGATAAGAGTGAATTATAGCCCAATCTCAAGTCCTTCCAAGCAACAGTGTTTGCAGGATTACATATATATTGCATTTCTTGCATGAATAGATATAAACTATGCATCTTCTCCAAAACTGTCTCTAAAAAGAAGCATTAGATTTTGTACCACTAAAGGAATTTCATGTGGTTATTTTATTGTTACCGACCATTGTGATGAACAAAACACTTGAGAAAATAATGTTACCTGAAATAGAGTCTCAAGCTTGTCCTTAACAAGGTAATACTCTTGTTTCAGTTGCTCCAGACATTGGAGGAAGCTGCAAAAAAGGAAAATATAGGAATACTATTAAGTTAAACCTATCAAAATCCTCTACAGACAAAATAGACTAAATATCATATTTCTTTTAATATCTAAGATGAAGTTGGATTACCCACCATTATCTGAATTTATTTTTTACCAACACTAATATAAATCAAGCTGAGGACTACAAGACAATCTAGAATATTAATTTTCAGAAAGGCTTCAACCCCTACAAACTAGGAAAATGTTTTGTATTAGGAGATAAATGCAATTGCCATTCTCTATTTCTCTGTTCAAAAAATGCACGAAATGATACACATTCATTTTTCACTCGGTGCGCTCCTATGTTGTTTATTTAAAACAAGGAAAGTCAGTTCATTTATCATCTTGACCAATAAACATTACTGGACAGAAAAGCCATGGTTAGTGATAATTTGCAACAAAAACCACAATAAGAAGATTAAAAATAGCTAGTCGCAAGAGCCAAGCTAAAATTCTTATCTAGATACATCTTGTTTTCTTCACTTAGATAACTTGAGCTCAAAATTAGGAAATTAAGGCCTTTGGAAGAATTTTTGAAAGTAGGATCTGCAAGCTACGATGTAATCTCATAACCAATACATCAGAATTCGGTCAAAGCAAAAAAATACTTCTAAAAAACAATGGAATAAAAAAATGAGTAAATGCTCTCAATCTCTAGCAATAGAGCTTCAGACTTGAACAGAATCAATAAAACTTTAAAAGGCCTGGTGTCCAACAAAAGATGGTTAGCTCAGATCTAATTTGCAGGGTATCATACCTACAAAGTACAAACTTCAAGCAAGTAATGTACAAATGGAAATGGAAACAAACCCCTGAGTGGCAGTAACATTGACCTCTTTCCAGCATTACAACAATTTTCCCTTCTCAATAAGAAAAAATTAAACAAAAACCATTGTAAGACAAAACACACATTGAGTTTGCTACAAACACAGTAAGGCTCCTCATGGAAACAATAATAAAGGAAAATGTAAGAACAGATAAACCGTTAAATCGATGTCCAAGGTGATTGAGGCACTCTTCAATTTTCCTAATGTAGACAACAACCCCTTTCAAATAGCTCAATTGGATCCTTTCAAGGAAGGTGGTTGAGGAATTGCCCTAGATCAATAGGACTGCTATGATGACAATAATAAACAAATACCATGATAACAGAAGATGGCCTCCCAAGCTATTATGGGAACAGAGTGTATATACCAAAGAATCTGCAATTTCAGTTTAATTCACCATAAGCTATCCAATTTCAGTTTAGTTCACCATAAGTTGTCCAAGACACAGGAAATTGGAGAAGCTCATGTCAATTCTCCTGGGTGTAAGCGGCGGTGTTGTCATTCTCAACTATTGTCAAAGAAATGCCATTTACTAATGTAGGAAAACAAATTTTAGTTTCCTTATAATATTTTCATTTTAACACCTTTCAGTTCATTGTAATATTTTCGTTTGAAAAAGACAAGAGGTTCTCTTATAAGATTTTTGTAGAAAAATAGCTTTCAGTTTCATTATAAGATTTTCTTTTTAAACTCTTTCAGTTTCGTTTTAAGAGATAACACAATGGATTAGAGTGGGACACATCTAGGGCATATGTTTGACACATGTCCTATTTTAGGACCTAGTGTGTATGTGTCTATGACATGGGCCCCCAATTGGATGAATCTTGTTTCCCAGGTGTTGATAAATGAGCCAGTTGCAATAATAATTTGCATGTGCTTATTTGTAAAGTGTAACAAACTTAAATAATAACAACAAACAATAAAATAATAATAATAATAATACTAAACATCAACATATATATATAAAATAAATAATAATAATTAATAATGTCTTTACGAAAAGACATGACTCTTAATAAAAGGGTATTCCGCCAAAATATAAATAGTGAACCCTCAATTGTAACTTATCACTTATCTATCGATTTATTAATATATATTTTTTCTATTAATGGCTTATCGAATATTCGAGGTGTTCTGGTAATATTGATTGTGTGAAGTGAATAAACATCGCTTCATTTGGTATCAAAGCTAGTTTGTGATCCAGGCCTTTGGCCATATCGTGATTTTTAATCATAATCCTAGGGAGTCCCTAAATTTATGGTCTTTGACCAAGTAAAAAAAGAAAAGAAAGTTAAAAGAAAAAATAAAAAGGAAAGAGAGTTAAAAAAAAGTGAAGTAAAAATTTAAAAAAAAAAAAAAACTAAAAGAAGGAGGAAATACAAAAAAAACAAAAAAAAAGGAAAGAAAAAAAAAGTTATAAAAGAAAAGATAAAAGGAAAAGGAAAAAAAAAGAGAGGGTAAAAGTGAAACCACACCTCGTTTCTTAAAGTGGGTTTGGGTTTGAATATAAAAGTGCATAATAATAATGACTAAGAAGTAAGTGAGATTTGAACTTAGGTGGAGAAGGTAACACTCATTCCTCCCAACTACCCAATCTACTAGAATTTTACAAAACTTAAGGGAAAAAAATCTAAAAGTACATAAAAATTGCTATTAAGAAGCAAGCGAGATATGAACTTAGGTGGGGAAGGTAACAATCATTCCTCCCAACCACCCAATCTACAAGAAGTACTTATCAACCTTAAAAAAAAGAAGGTATTATTATTATTATTATTATAATTACTTAATAATTGTATTAAGTACAATTATTAAATTACAAGAGTAAAGAAAAACAAGAAAAAATTGAAGAAGACAAGAAGTCATTCAAAAGGAAAACCAACAACTGTCAAAGAACACCAGAAGTCAGGAATTATGGCAAAGTATAAATCAGAATTGCAGTCCCAACTACAAGTAGCAATTCACAAAGTATTTGACCTGATGGAGCTGGATATTTCTAAGGAATGAATGAGTAAAAAATATACCAATGAGAATCTACAAAACCAAAAAATCATGAAAGATGCAGTTGAGAATAACGAAGAAATAAAACGATTAAAGAAAATCATTAAGGACAAAGATGACAAAATCACGCAAATCCAGACAAAAGTAAGATGCCAAGAAGCAGAGAATTGTCGCCTTTAGCAACAGATTGAGGAACTCCAGCAAAAAGAGAAAGACTAAAAAAAGCGCACAAGTTGGAAATTACAAAAGTCTATAACACATTAATAAGTAATACTGAAGAAATTTACCGATTAAGAAATCATAACAAATTATTAGTTACGAAGATCAAGAAGTTAAAGAGTACCAAGAAGGCAGACAACTCAAATGAAGACATCGAAGGAAAAGTCCTAGAAAAACAAGAAGAATATCAATGCTTCTAAATTTTAATCAAGAACTAGAGAAAGAAATCGAGAAGTTAAAAGAGGACAAAAAGTCACAAGATGAAAGGTTCGAGAAGATTCATAGTAAAAACAATCTACCAAAGAACAAAATAGTGCAAATCCAGAGAGAAGCATCTAGACTCTCTTAAAAACAAAGTCAAGTCGAGGAAGTGAAGGAAGTCCTCACTGCAGTTAAAAAAGAAGAAAAACAAACAACACATATGCCTTATAGACATCCAAATTATAATCGTCATTTTGACCAACAATAGGGTCAAAACGAGCATTTACAAAAGAGTTATGTTGACAAGCAAACAGTTTGACATACTGAGCAACAATTGAGACAACCTGTTTCCCAAAACAATCTAAGAGGTCCAATCAAAATAGATCTAGGATGGACCACATCAGATACGCTGCGACAATTCTCCTAGGGAATCCGTAACTCGTATCATCTTATCTCATCAAGTGTCGCAAAGGATCCAGAGATGACAGTTCAAGCAAATCAGACATTGTTGTCAATGAAGCTTTGAGGACAAATCTTCCCTTAAGGGGAAGGCAATGTAACAAAATTAAATAACAACAATAAACAATAAAATAATAATAATAATAATAATAAACATCAACNCGGACCCTCAGTTGTAACGTATCACTTATCTATCAATTTATTAATATATATCTGTCCTATTAATGGCTTATCGAATATTCTAGGTGTTCTGGTAATATTGATTGTGTGAAGTGAATAAATATTCGCTTCATTGTTAAATATTAAATATCAACATTAATTATTAATAGTAATATATATTGATATTAATAATTAATAAATAGTTATTAGTAAATTATTCTAAAACAACGCATCCTTTCATGGATGGTATCCAAAGTGCCTTTACCATTAATATATATATGACACTCACTTTGTAATCTTTCATCATCATTCATCTTCAATATTTATTTTAGATTTTCAATATGGAGTTATTTTCCATTGGTTGATTATTCAATGGAGTAATTATTGAGAATATCTGGATACATATATTACATTGGTATCAGAGCCAACCCTTCCTAGGGCTTCTCCTCATCTCCTGCTTGTGGCCAAAATGTTCAAGGTTTCCTTGAATTTAGGTCTTTGAACTCATAGTGGCTTTTAGCCATCCATATTCAGAGTTTCTTTTGTAAAAATTGGCCTTGGCCATTTGAATTTCATTGAAGAAGTATTAATTCCACTCCAAATATGTAGCAAGAACAAGAGGGAAAAATGAAGAATAAAAGAAAAAAAAAGAAAAAAAGAAAAAGAATTATTAACAAAAGAAATAAAAGGGGAAAAGTTAAAAAACATAATTCATAAAACCACCCATGGTTTTATGAAATAACCCATGGTTTTACAAAATAGCCCATATTTTTACTTACAATATTTAAATTATAAACGAGTTTTTTTATAAAGTATGCTTTGAGGGAAACACATCATGAACCGGAAAGCAATGTTATATATTAAATATCAACATTAATTATTAATATTAATATATATTGATATTAATAATTAACAATTAATAAATAGTTATTAGTAAACTATTCTAAAACGACGCATCCTTTCATGGATGGTATCCAAAGTGCCTTTACCATTAATATATATATGGCACTCACTTTGTAATCTTTCATCATCATTCATCTTCAATATTTATTTTAGATTTTCAATATGGAATTATTTTCCATTGGTTGATTATTCAATGGAGTAATTATTGAGAATATCTGGATACAGATATTACATAAAGATTGTGGATTTTGTTGCCTAGGCAATACAATGAATAATCAAGAGGAAATCCAAGCATTGTATCAAGGTATTCTCATATTGCGGGAGATTCAAGCTCAATAGGTAATCGTATTTGGAAATTTGGCAATCATCACTAGTCAAATCAGAAAAAAAGGGCAAATTCTCATCTCCCCCATAGCCAGAACAATAGCCACCGTAAAGGGACAGTTTGCTCTCTTCAACCAAATTTATTTTTACCATACTCTCTGAAATTGCAATGGACAAGCAGACTCAATAGCCAATTGAGTAGTTGTACTAGCAAAAGGTGTGTTAATTAGAGGGGAGGAGCAACCCATTATGTTTTATATCCCATGAATTTACAATGAAGGAGTATAACTAAGGTCGTATTTGGCAAGAGCATGCATAAGGATAGGGGGAATAACAGTAGAGCATGTGAAGGGAAGGGAATTTGCAGCCCCAAATCACCTGTATCCTCTGCCTTGTTTCCAAATCTATGTTGCGTTATGTTAATTAACACCGAGGTGATGGGAGGTAGGAATGTAGGTGAGAAATATGTCCCAATTTGGAAATTGGCCTTCATGCAGATTACAGCCTCAAGCTGGTGTAGTTCAAGGCATGTGGAGTACTATAGAATTGATGCATGGAGGCACTGCGAATTGATAAGGGCATGTACTCTCCACAACTTCATTTGCACTTATCTAGTTCAAAGTATAGATTTGTTCTTTTGCAGTCAAAGGTTTGTTTGGTTATTTTTGTTTGTGGCCTTGTTTGGTGTTGCTCTTTCGAAAGAAATTTCTGGTTCTTCTCTCTTCATCTACTGCTAGGAGGAAGTGGGATTGACTGGTTCTATTCTATTCTTTTATGTTATGTTCTGGCTTCAGGTTGGTGTGGTTTGTCAATTGGAGTTAGAGTATCATGGAAGATCATGAACAAAGATGGTGTTGCACTTACTATGAATGCAAGTGGTAGAGGAAGATAATAAGATCTTGAGTAAGCAATTATACGCTTTTCAAACCTCTATTTGGTATTTAATGACAGAATTGGGCACTTCATTGAAGCTCAGGAGACCAGGGTATGTCTCTTGAAGAGCGCAATGGAAGCCAACTCTAGAAACCAAAATAAATGATGATCTTGACATGCACTACAACATAATCTTAGTTTTTGCTCGCAGCTCACAATGTTCAGTGAAGTGACCTTCAGTTTTAGTGGGTTCAACCTTAGAGGAATAGAAAGAGGAAGATACTATCCAGCAGGTGGGAAAAGAAACAACCAGCCAACCTTGTTCAATGAAGTAGAGAGGTGCTGACATGCGGGAAGATCAAAGTGGGAATAAAGATGAGTCGCATATATAGGTTTCATTTTCTATGCTTTTCTTTGTGTTATGGTTAGGTGGAAAATTTATCAGAGTATATAGTTGTAAGGTGTTTTGGTTTTCAGACAGCTCGAAGAAAAATCACTTAGGTTTTATTGATCAGTTTAAGAGCAACCTTTTAGAGAAATTTGTGTTCTCTGAACTTTGGAATGTGTGACCGTAAGCTTCGACTGGTTGGTTTGTCCATAGTCCTTTTAATATTGATATCAAATTATATGTTTTTGTTAAAACAAAAGGATTGTGGATTTTATTGTCCACATTGTAATATGTAATGTATACAGCCAAATAGGAGGCTGTTTACAGAACTATATCTAAGCTAGCTTCTGCTTGAGCTGGATTTTCAATTGTTCATGTCAAGGTTTTGAAAACATGATTCAAATTCAATCTTTGTATCCTTTCTGAGAAAAGAAAAATTGTGTCCATGCATAGGCAAAAACATACACATTTATGGGGCCAGACATGAATGCTTGTTTATAGAAAAAGATATATGTATTTACTATTTGTAAGTGGTTTGTGCAGACATCCCAATACACGGTGAGAATGTGGGTCCCTAATAAGAAAGGAGTTATGTTTGATCCATGAGCTTTTCCAGCTCAAAATAAAATAAAGAAAATGTGCATTAGATAGGCTAGCAAAAACAACACTACTCAGACTTACTGGGTAATGGCCGAAAGTTCCCCCTGATATTTTTCCTTGACATCCATTAATTTTTCCAGACCATAAACTACAATATAGTTAGCAAAGCACATTCATAAGGGAAAACGCTACAGGTCATTTGTTAAATATTCAAAATTCAAGGTTAAGTCCTTAGAAATAGTAGCTTATTTTGATTTTATTTCTGGTTGAGTAGCATTGAGGAAAATAACATAAGTTGTATTGTATATACCATACTGCCCATTGATTTGCTGATGAAAATGTTTTACTGTAAATATATGACGTATTTTTCAAAAAAAAAAAAGATTGCGAAATTTATATGTAAAGCAATTTTAAGGAAGAGTGTAGAAAAACAAAGAAACTAGACCTATACAAGCGAATCCAACAGCAGAAGAATCCAAGCCAGCTGTAGTTGGGAAATTATTATACGAAGAAATATGCAAATGAAGCCTCTACCAATCCTCTTTTTTGATAACAATTCCATTCTTCTCATCCACTACATCATTTCCCCTACTTGTTATTTCTCTCAGACAATTCTGATATCTCTCCCCTCCACGGGAAACCTCCTATGATGACCCAAAAAATGAATTTTGCATTCCATAGATACCAAAATATGCATTTGCTCCTTATTTAAGGAATTTCAACCTCGGGAACATGCAATAAACCAGAAAAAATAATTCATTGAAAGAACATTTAATGCAATTTATATTTAAAGGTTGTTTATCCTTTTATTTAATGTTTTTGGAGTTTTTGGACTATTTTTGGGGCTTGTAGGTTGATGAGTGTCGAAGAAAGTAAATAGTAGCTTGATCTTATGGTATGCAATTTTTTTCCAAACTTCATACTATTATATTATTGAATTTCCATACAGAAAAGTCCTATCCGGCCGAATCATGCTACTATGCTCTATACTAAACAAAATTATCAATATACATGAAAAATAGGGACCATCAATCATTATTTGAGCTATCTATGTATATTATTTGGAGTTACACCTGGAACTATTTAAATCATGCCATCAGTATGATAAAAAGGAGACACTAGAGTATGATTATGTACAGACTCACTTGAGCCTATTATTGTCAAAACCCCAAATTTTGACAAAAATTTAAAATTTTGAAAAACATAAAATGCTGAGACTGCGGTTTACTAACAGCTAACAGTTAGCTATAAAAGAAATAGTTTCCAGATTAGTTTATACATAATCTTGATTATAGAATTCTATTTTTTGATACAAGGTTAGGTTTAACTTGTGCAATAATTCTTCTTTCAGTTTGCTGATGAGTTTTTATTTACGACAAGTAGGTGGAACTGTCTTTGGATTTTGGGGCCTACTTAGCGTTTAAGCTAACGGAGGAAGTTTACTTGTTCTTACAGGTTTTACAGGTATGAATGATCGAGTAACGTCTTTAATTTCATAAAGCATCCAGCAATATTTCTATTTGCAAAATAATAAGCTGCTATATATCAAGCTACTTCTGTGAGGTAAAACAAGTAGTTTTGTTTATTTCAATTATTTTTGTAAACGAAGTACATGTAAATGGGTTTCTTTCTTAAATGTAAGTAGCAACAGTAAATAATTTCCTTGGTTCACAATTTCTGATCTTTGTTGTAAGTTACTTCTACTTTAGAGTGCATAACATGTAATGCTATACTAATTGTCTAACATCATTATACATTATCAACTTATAGTATTAGTATAACCAACTGCTTGGTGTTTATCTTCTGAAATGAAGATTATTGTTTGTAAAGTTCTAAACATTACAGTGAAACATGTAGTTCTAAGGACTTAGATTCTAGTGGGATTATTCCCATTCAGTTTCTTATTTTTCTATAATACTTCTCTTTCATTAAGTTACTACCTCAAACAGTTTACTGAAGTGGATGTATTTGAGAAAGATCGACTTCCGACACCATGCTAAGCATCTAAAAATACTAAATCCATTTTACTAATAAAAGGCATAGTGAAAAATATTAGTACACACTATGTTTGAGAAATATAACCAAAAGATATTAAATATCGTTGACCTGAGCTATGTAAAAGGATTTATAGAAGTGTTTTCTTATTACGCTTAGCCAACTCATAATTTTGCCACCAACTGTTTTATTGGTTTCTATGAAACTCTCAAACATGCATAACCTATCTTGTTTATTAGCCATACAAGTTTAGAATCAAATCAAAGTTATAAACCAATAACATTAATAGAGTTCATGATTCTACTACTACTATGTTGTGCAAATTTATAATGTCACAACATAACTGTTGATAGCAACAAGATTAGCTAGGCATAGACTATAAGGATTACTATATAATGAATATTATAGTTTTCTAGGTGGTTAAAAAGCCTTTTACTTGGTATCTCCCAAAGTATCATATGATTTCTACGCAAAAAAAGTTACGATAAGCACAAGGCTTACCAATATTCATAAATGTAATATCGATGCTATGATGAAATGGATATATGGTTAATGATAATCTAAAGCTTTCACACATGAATTACTTTGAGCAAAATAAAGTTAATAATGTTGCATCGATTGCTACGTCAACGTATAGCTTAATATGGATAAACATGGTAATTATAAAGTTCACGTTATAACTTTGATATTGTAAAAGAATGAGGTATTAGAACCACTCCATCGATTGGTTTAAGGGTAAGGTTTTGTATTATAAAAAATAGGTATACAATCATCATAGTTCCGAACTACATGATGACCATATCTTAAACTTGTCAACGATCCAAGAGTTCATGGTTCTATGCCCAAGCTACAACATGATGATACATATATAAGATCGTGGAACTTTATAAACATTTGAGTGAATATAAAACTTACATGAATGTTCACAAATTATAATACAAATCATTGTAAATCATTGCCTGGAGGTGACTATTGCGATGACCCACTGCATGGTTAAAATTTAGGTGACCACATGGTTTCTTCTCAACCAAGTGTTGGAAATATAAAAGTCGTTGTAACCCTATTCTTTTTTATTCACCTCCATGGTTCTCGGGCTACTCTGCAATTGTTTCCATGGCCGCCATGTTACCCTACTGTTTAAAAGATGAGCTCCGAGTCCTGGTTTAAATTGTTTTAGTTTCCCTTCTTCGTTCTCAGACTCTTGTTGTGCACTGTGAGTTTTACCTTTGCATGAGTTTGTAGAGAGCCGTGACTCAAGGCTTATGGCCTGGCCTGTGAGTGGCTTCTGGATCGTTCCTCTGTGGCCTACCTATAGGGATAGTTTAAAAAGTTGCTTGCTGTTGTTACAGCTTTGTCCTCATCGTAGGGTTTTGAGAGTGTTGTTCTCATGCTTTGCATTGTTGTGATAGTTCTAGCTTCGTTGTCTAGTCCTTGCTTGGCCTTTGCTCAAACTTCTTCTTGCTGCTACTAGCAGTGGCATGTGCATGCATCTATATCATCTCTGTCATAGGGAGTATGAAGGTTTGGCTCTTTCTCTCGCTAGTGGGGGTGCTACTGTTTCTTGGTGGCTACATAAATTTCACTTCTAGGTACAAAATTGCTTTTAAAAAGTTTTAAGAATTAAACCTTAATTCAGTATACAGTATGAAGCACATTTTAATTATCGTGGTTTCTCCAATGTTGCAGGTAACAGTTCGCACCTCTCTTGGCAGCTAGAACATTTAAGTAAAGGCCGGCACTCTGGCTATAGGTAAGCCCTAGTTAACCAATGGCCTTCCATGCTTGTTCAGTCCTTAAGGAACAGTTTTCGGTTGGAAAGTTATGGACTGCTAGTTACCCTTCATGGGTTACTGTTCGTTGGTATACTTGTTTAGTTTTTTTGTGAAACCCTTGCTTCTAGCAGGGTACTCCGGCTCAAGCCGTGACTTGTAAATGTTGTTTTACTTTTTTTGTATACTGTTATGTTAATAGATCTTGCGGCCTGTCAAGCCATACTCTGTTTAGTTCTAAAGCATAGAGATTATCTCTTTTGAGCTCAAACTTAGTTAATTTTTATGCTCTTAATGTAATTTTGTAAACTAGGGTTTTTACCCTTATTCGACTATGTAATAGAAATCTTTTATTGTTTAAATTTTTTTCTTGCATTAATGGTTCTATTATAATTAATCTGTTATTCCATCCTATTATAATTATTTATTTACAAGCTCGGATATTCGAGCAAGGGTTTTTCCTGTAGGTGACATGTGTATAAAATAGTTTATAATTTCTTTATTTTATTCTTTAGATTTAGTTCAATAATAATTTTTAATTTAATTATTGTTACAGGTATATAGTGTTATATTTCCAATGTTATCTTTCACTGTCCTTAAAGGACTATAATAATATGCAATAGTTTTATTGTTCAAAATAATAAATAATTTAGAACCTTGGATTATTGTGTAACTGATTATTATTCACAATGTTAATGCTATGAGGGTTTCGACTCTGTACTTTATTTTATAATTAACTTTTGTTTATATTATTTAAAGGTTTTAATTGTTTTAAAAATAACATTATCCAATGTTATTTACCATCGTATTCTAATTGTTTTACTGAATAAAAAATATAGTTAGGTTTATTATTATTCTGTATTACCATGTTCTACATTGCTGTACTAAATTTATTTATAGAAAATAACTATACTAGTATTACCCTACTTGAAATATGAACATTTGTAGATATAGTTAGATAATATGAACAATAACGTAAACTATGTAAAATAACTTTATTCTTTCTTCGCAGAAATAAATGAGTTCTTTATCTAAGTTAATTCTTTTGCCTCTGTTACAGTTTAATAGTATAATTTTACAGAATAAAGTACTGCGTAAAAGTAATGACTTATTTATTTGAATAACTTGATAATATAATAACCAGCTATCTGTAAAGCATTTGGCTATTTCTTTTTCTAGCATTTTTACAACAACAATCTAGCTAACAATAAACTTACTAGCAGGATATTGTTATTCTCTGATAACAACTACATACAGAAATAAATTATTCCAATATTCTGAAATACATAATAACTATATTCATTCCATATTCTATCATATCCTTCATCTATTTTAAAAATATACTGCCTGTGCTAGAGTACGGTCTGGTCCATTCCAGACGTGGAAAAACACAGGTTAGGATTATTCTTAATCAATTACAGAGTCGATATTTCAAATAACTAAAGGATTACAATCTCTATTAGTTCACTATTAAAAATTTAATCATTCATTAATCATTCAGTCTCAGATATAAAATTTTAACACAGTAAAATAAGAAAATGTAAAACTTGTTTAAGCTGGACACCAATAGCGTTGGGAGGTTGTTCCTGCCTACCAACTCCTGGAGAGCGCTCAAATAATGTCTTCTCAGGACCCTCGAGCTGGTTCCTGGTCTCCTTGGCTGAGAACTGGTGGAGAAAGCAACAAAATACTAGTCCAATGACTCGGTAATCACTCTGCACTCAGCAGTAAGATCCTTTAGCTGAAAAACTACACTAGATCACTTTCTGCAGTTTACCCCTCAAACACCTTCCACAAAATTCCCTTCCCAACGAAATCCTCTGAAGTACATTCACCTGAATGAACACTTCCCTGGAATGACCAGCCTCAGCTCTCTTTAATGGGCATTTTTATTAAGATTTTCTAGGTCTTTTTTGGGTCAGTTGTCATTAATTGAGCCAGCTACTTTGATCCCACTTTCTTGGGGGATCATGACCACAAATGTAGGTAGGTTGCCACCTGCAACATTGGAAGTGTTTGAGGATGCTGCCACTTGTCTATTTGCTCTTCCCCCAGTCTCCTCCACCAACTTGACCAGTAAACAATCTTTTAACAGCTCTCCCAAGCTGTTGTCTCCACTTTTATTTATTTATAATTAAAATATTCAGAATCACATTCAACATTCTTGACTCTGCTGAGTCATCAATTACAACTTAGCATAAAATTTAACATATTGTCTTGAAATAAATTCAAATATGATAATATTATTTTTGCAAAATTGGGGCATGTGACATACACACCCCCTTAGAATATAACATTGTCCTCGATGTTATTTATTCTTCATCCTCAGAATTCCCCTGGAACAGAATTGGATATGCATCTCGCATATTATTTTCCAATTCCCAGGTGGCTTCCTCTGGACTAAGGTGCTTCCATTGCACCTTCACCTGTCCAATGGTGCAGTTCCGAAGTGTGATCTCCTTCCACCCGAGGATATAGTCCGGTTCCACCAGAAAATCTCCTTTTGGTTCCACCTATACAACATTCCAGTTAACAACATGAGTAGCATCATGAACATATTTTTTTAATACGAAAATGTGAAAAACATTATGTACTCTTAAATTGGGTGGTAATGCTAATTGATAAGCCACTTGTCCAATCCTAGACATAATTTCAAATGGACCACTGTAACGAGGTGCCAATTTTGCACAAGTCCCCAGTCTCAGAGAGCTCTTTTTGGGCCTTACCTTAATGAACACATATTCAGCTACTTGAAACTCCTTTGGAGTTCTTTTTAAGTATGCTTGACTTTTCTGCCGGTCCTGTGCTACTTTCATATTTCCCTACACTTGCTTTACAACTTCTTCCATTTATTTTAACAGTTCTGGACCTAATACCAATCTATCCACTAGATTACTCCAAGAGATAGGACTATTACATTTTCGTCCATATAAAATTTCAAAAGGACTAAATCTGGATGATGTCTAATAATTATTATTATAAGTAAATTCTACCAGATGTAAATAATCCTCCCATTTACCTGGATGGTCTTTCACATACATTCTTAATAGATCTTCCAGTACTTGGTTTACCCTTTCAGTTTGTCCATCTGTTTGAGGATAGAAAGAAGTACTAAAATTTAATGTAGTGTTTAACCCTTTAAACAAAGAATTCCAAAAGTTTCCTCTAAATTTAGGATCTCTATCTGAGATGATGAATTTTGGTACTCCATGCAATCGAAAAATCTATTTTAGAAAAATATCAGCTATATGTGCAACTTTATAAGTAGTTTTAACAGGTATAAAATGAGCTTCTTTGCTTAACTTATCCACTACTACCATGATAGAATCATTCTAATTTTGATTTCTAGGCAGCCCAGTAATAAAATCTAGACTAATTATCTCCCATTTCCAGCTAGGAATGGGTAATGGCTGAAGCAAACCAGCTGAGTGTTGATGTTTAGTTTTTACCTGTTGACATTCAAAACACCTAGCAATATATTCTGCTACTTCAGTTTTCATATTTGGCCAAAAATACTCTTTTCTTAACATAGTTATAGTCTTTTGATAACATGGATGACCTGAGTATGGAGTTTTATGAATTTTATCCAGAATTAACAGCTTAACTTTAGGTACATTAGGTACATACATTTTATCTTTATACAGTAAAAATTCCTTTTCATCTAAACTGTAACCTTTATTTAAGTTTTCTGTTGGATTTTCTTTAGTTTTAGCTTGCAAACTCTTGTAAATTTCATCTTGTTCTATTCCTTCTTTAAGCTGTTCATCCAAATCTGCAGCATAAGTGCTGATAGCTGTTGCAAAATTCAGCCTTGCATTCTTACTTAATGCATCAGCAACTTTATTTTCTTTACCTTTAATGTGCTGAATTTCAAAATCATATTCGCTTAAGAAAGCTAACCACCTAGCTTGTCTGGCATTTATATTAGGCTAATCTAATAGATACTTCAATCCTTTATTATCAATCATTAAGACAAATTTTCTGCCAATTAGGTGATCTCGCCACATCTTTAAGGCGTGTATTACAACTGCTCATTCCAGATCATATGTTGCATAATTCGTTTCATGAACTTTTAACTTTCTAGACTCATAGGAAATAACATGCCCTTCTTGAGTCAGAACACTGCCTAAGCCATCATTACAGGCGTCAGTGCACACTACAAATTCTTTATTAGGATCAACTATTCTTAAAATAGGTGCGCTAGTTGATAAAGTTTTTAACTTTTTAAATCTTTCTTCACATTTCTGATTCTAGTCGAATTTCTTTCCCTTCTTTTGCAAGGAAGTTATCATATTTTCTATCCTCGAAAAACCTTCAATGAACCTTCGGTAGTAACCGGTAATTCCCATGAAAGATCGAACATCCATCACATCCTTAGGAACCGGCCAATATTTGATTGCCCTTATCTTTTCAGGATCTATGGAAATTCCTTCCTTGGTCACCACATGACCTAAATACTGAATCTTATCCTTGAATAAATCACATTTACTAAACTTTGCGAAGAGTTGATGATCTCGTAACTCTTGTAAAACAATTTTTAGATGTTCTTTATGTTCTTCTTCAGTTTTTGAATAGATTAGAATGTCGTCGATAAATATGACCACAAACTTATCTAAATACTTATGCATAACATTGTTCATTAAACACATGAAAATAGCTAGGGCATTGGTAAGCCCGAATGGCATTATGACAAATTCGTAATGACCATATCTAGTTCTGAAAGTTGTCTTCATCTTTAATCCTTACTTGATGATATCCAGACCTTAAATCTATTTTCAAAAACACCGTGGCTCCACGTAGTTGATCAAAAATATCATCTATGCGGGGCAATGGATATCTATTTTTGATGGTCATCTTATTTAACTGACGGTAATCTATGCAAAGTCACATGGTTTCGTCCTTCTTCTTAACGAAGATGATAGGTGCCCCCCAGGGAGACACACTTGGTCGAATATACTTTTTATCAATTAATTCTTTTAATTGAGATTTTAATTCATTAAGTTCGAGTATGTTCATTCGATAAGGGGCCTTTGAGCTGGGTACTACACCTGGTACTAGCTCAATGGTGAAATCCAATTCCCTTTTCGGAGGTAATCCCAGAATTTCTTTGGAGAATACATCAACATATTCTCTTAATACTGGTATGTCTTCCACCTTTAACTTATCTATTTTAATTAGACTCTCTTCATCAGTTATTGTTACTGCATAAGCTTTACATCCCTTTCTAACAACTCTCTTAAGGTGTAGGGCAGAAATCTGCTTTATGGTGGTTTTTCTAGGGATTCCTTTAACACTTACTGGTTTTTCATCATTGTTTAAACATGTGAAATTTTTATCATAACAGTTTAGAATTACTCTATGTGGTTCTAACCAGTCCATACCAATCAACAAATCATAAGAACCAAGAGGAAAAACATTAAGCTTGACAACAGTTTCAAAATTATCCATAACTACTGCACATTCTTTTACAAAACAAGTTACCTTTCTTCTAGCACCAGTGGCTAACTGAAATAACAAAGAATTCTCAAATTTTTCAACAGATAACTTACATTTTTCCACTATTTGAAGTGCAATATAACTGAGACTAGCTCCTGGATCAATCAAAATAGTTACAGGGGTCTGATTTATCATACCTTCTACTTCCACCATGGAATTATGATATTTAGCTTGTCGGTTCCCCAAGGCTGCGTTGATTCTGGGCATGGTCCTCGCTAGTTCCCCAACGGTCATATCCTCCTGTATGGTATGAATGTTTCTAGTAGTCTTCTTTCGATTTGGGCAGACTGAAGCATAGTGTGGGCCATTACACTCCCAGCACTTGATAGGCTATTTGCACTCAAAGTTCTTGGTAAAATTTCCATGATTATTTGCAAATTCCTTACCTTTAGAATTATTCTGGTTGTTGGGTGTATTGTTCTTATTTCCTTGGAAGTTCTTGTTATTAGGATAATTTCTGGCCTTATTGTTCTTAGAATTTCTATTAGGCACAAAATCCTTCTTCTTTTGTTCAAACTGATTATTATTTTTCTTAGCCTTCCAGTTGGCCAAGCTTTCTTTCTTCTGATTCTACTCAAAATAGAAGTTAGCTTTTCTCATAGCTTCTTCCAAGGTCTTTGGGTTATCATATTCAATCCTATCCTTAATATGATAAGGTAAAAAACTGAGGAATCACTGTACCTTTGGTTTCTCATTTACAAGGTATGGTACATACCTAAGTAGACTTAAGAACTTGATGTTCAAATATTTCATTGTCATTGATCCTAACTTTAGCTCATAAAATTCCTTTGCTCTTTCCTCATAATATTGCTCAGACAGAAATTTCTTTTTGAAATACCTCTTAAAGGTACTACAGTTTACATTTTTCTCCTTTATTCCCTTAACTCTTTTCAAGTCCTGCCACCAAATGTCAGCCTTTCCTGAGAGGTTATAAATAGTCATTATATCCTTTAACTGGTTAGAATAGTTATATATTTGGAAGTACTTCTTCATCCCAGATAACCAGGATTCAGCTTCCCCCCCCTTCTCAGTCTCTCCATTAAAGGTTGGTGGTTTTATCTTTTTGAATTCCCCGAAAATCTCCTCATAAGGTTTGTATTTCCTCTTTTTAGTGTACTTATTATCATCACTACTGTCACTAGTAGAATGGTAATTTCATTGTTCACCAAACACTTCAGAAGATGAACTACTTTCAGTTTTAGTATGTTTCATTTTTTTAGATTTACGTTGATGACTTGTGTCTTTTGATTTTGTTCTTCTACCCCTACCCTCAGTTTGAAACTTTTCAGTTAGGATCTGATTCAGCTCTTCTTGAGCCCTCAGAATCCTTTCATTTTCTCGCTTTACAGACTCCATTTCAGTTTTTAGGTATTTTACAGTTTGTAACAATTCTGAGGAATTGGTATTTAAATCTTCTGGTATAGGATCTCTTGGTAGATTTTTTGTTTCAGTAACTGAAGATTCCTCCTCTGCATACTCTTCCAGCCTTTCCATACCTGTCTGTTAAACTTCAGAAAACAATTCTCTACTGAATAACATTTAAAAGAAAAATACGTCAGCATAATAATTCAGTTTTACTGGTTTCTAAAAGCTATTTGGGCTTCATCAAGGCCTAGTGTTTGAACCTTGTGCTCTGATACCACATGTCAAAACCCCAAATTTTCACAAAAAATTAAAATTTTGAAAAACATAAAATGTTGAGACTGCGGTTTACTAATAGCTAACAGTTAGCTATAAAAGAAATAGTTTCCAGATTAGTTTATACATAATCTTGATTATAGCATTCTACTTATTGATACAAGGTTAGGTTTAACTTGTGCAATAATTCTTCTTTCAGTTTGCTGATGAGTTTTTATTTACGACAAGTAGGTGGAACTGTCTTTGGATTTCAGGGCTTACTTAGCGTTTAAGCTAACGCATGAAGCTTACTTGTTCTTACAGGTTTTACAGGTATGAATGATCGAGTAATGTCTTTAATTTCATAAAGCATCCAGCAATATTTCTATTTGCAAAATAATAAGCTTAGTAAATAAGCTGTTATATATCAAGCTACTTCTGTGAGGTAAAACAAGTAGTCTTGTTTCTTTCAATTATTCTTGTAAATTTGAAGTACATGTAAATGAGTTTCTTTCTTAAATGTAAGTAGCAACAGTAAATACTTTACTTGGTTCACAACTTGTGATCTTTGTTGTAAGTTACTTCTACTTTAGAGTGCATAACCTGTAATGCTATAATAATTGTCTAACAGCATTATACATTATCAACTTATAGTATTAGTATAACCAATTGCTTGGTATTTATCTTCTGAAATGAAGATTATTGTTTGTAAAGTTCTAAACATTACAGTGAAACATGTAGTTCTAAGGACTTATATTCTAGTGGGATTATTCCCATTCAGTTTCTTATTTTTCTATAATACTTCTCTTGCATTAAGTTACTACCTCAAACAGTTTACTGAAGTGGATGTTTCCAAGAAAGATCGACTTCCCACACCATGCTAAGCATTTGAAAATCCTAAATCCATTTTACTAATAAAAGGCATAGTGAAAAATATTAGTACACACTATGTTTGAGAAATATAACCAAAAGCTATTAAATCTCGTTGACCTGAGCTATGTAAAAGGATTTATAGAAGTGTTTTCTTATTACGCTTAGCGAACTCATAATTTTGCCACCAACTATTTTATTGGTTTCTATGAAACTCTCAAACATGTATAACCTATCTTGTTTATTAGCCATACAAGTTTAGAATCAAATCAAAGTTATAAACCAGTAACATTAATAGAGTTCATGATTCTACTACTACTTTGTTGTGCAAATTTATAATGTCACAACATAACTGTTGATAGCAACAATATTAGCCAGGCATAGACTATAAGGATTACTATATAATGAATATTATAGTTTGCTAGGTGGTTAAAAATCCTTTTACTTGGTATCTCCCAAAGTATCATATGATTTCTACATAAACAAAGTTACGATAAGCACAAGGCTTACCAATATTCATAAATGTAATATCGATGCTATGATGAAATGGATATATGGTTAACGATAATCTAAATCTTTCACATATGAATTACTTTGAGCAAACTAAAGTTAATAATGCTGCATCGATTGCTAGGTCAACGTATAGCTTAATATGGATAAACATGGTAATTATAAAGTTCACGTTATAACTTTGATATTGTAAAAGAATGAGGCATTAGAACC
>LPNX010176685.1:242364-393374 GCA_001517045.1 Pseudotsuga menziesii
ATGGGTATACAATCATCATAGTTTCGAACTACAAGATGACCATATCTTAAACTTGTCAACGATCCGAGAGTTCATGGTTCTATGCCCAAGCTACAACATGATGATACATATATAAGATCATGGAACTTTATAAATGTTTGAATGAATATAAAACTTGCATGAATGTTCAAAGATTATAATATAAATCATTGTAATCATTGTATGCAGGTGACTATTGCTGTCACGTCCCCATGCCTCCAACCGGCAAGGAAGATGCGACTACAGCTTCAAACACCCGGGCTAACCGCCCATGAACATGTAAAGGCATAAAATTGCTAAAACAGAATGCTTCGACATACACACATGAATGTTTATCATGCACAGTTGCAATCATCTATCATACATAGCGGAAACATCATACATTTGAACCAGCATTCATTCATTTTACATGTTCATCATTCATCAATTTCATTAGCGGAAATTAATATTTCAGAAGTAAAATGGAGAAAATCACTTATCTTATGAAATATTTTCTCCGCAACCAGCTACGTCGCTACAACGTTCCACCCACCATAGGTCAGCATGCTCCTTAATCTCTCAGCAGCGCTGCCACCCCCGAGCTGGGCATAATTCTCCAAGGAATAAGGGAACCAGCAGGCTTACACATAGCCAGGGATGCACAAAACACACAACCAAGCCAACAGAGTTGGGTTTATCAGGCCATTAAGGAGTTGGAGAAGGCAGATTGCTAAGCTAGTGAGCTCATTACAAAGCCAATGACACCTACACCAGAACTAGCCTGACCTCTAGGACACCCATCCACACCCAACACAAGGAATCAGTCCTTTCTCTGCTACACAGTCCCTCAGGCCCTGCATTCCCTTCCAGTGCTATTCAGGGGTGATGGAGAAGAAGGCCAGCCCTCTAGCTCTGTTTGTGTGGTTCCAGCCACCAGATTTATCAAGCAAAACTAAGCCAACCTCCCTGCTCCTCTCACAGTCCGAAGACCAACAATTTCACTCAGGCAATTAAGTCAGTTGTCACAGCTTAAATAGGGAAAATGAATTCTGAGTCATTCTTAGCCCTATCATGGCCAAAATGACTCTCACTCGAATTTACAACAGCCCCAAACGTAACAGTAAATACTTTCACAACATGGGGAAAACTACAGCCCCGAATCTATCAGTGAGCACAAATTACAGCAGGGAAAAACGACCCAAATAGTCTGTGAGACAGCAAAAAACGTGAATGGCCCTTCACAATCATACGTGGATGCAAGAGCACGGCTCTCAGCTTGCTATGTGCACCCCAAACAGAATAATACCTGTGCGTGGGTAAACAATCCGACCCAGCAAAGAAAGGAACAGACAATGGAGGCCCTGCGTGAGGAAAAGCAGCTCCATTTTTGTCCATGGATGAGCAAGCAACAGGAAGGACGTGAATTGCAGTTCGTGGGTGCTCAGCAACTCCTAGAGTGAAGATGAATGTCTGCATGAGGAGATGAACAGCCAAAATCGTGGGTAGGGTATGCGTGTGGGTGAGGACTGACAGTCCTGCCACCCCAGCCCCCAAAATCATTAACTGCTTCAACCACCAGCAGTAATTCTTCAATGAGAGTGGTTGGAAATAAAAACAAGGGAATAAGACACATGGGTTTTTCCCTTTTTTGGCTCAAGATTGACAAATTCCCCTCCACATCCTTATCCTTGGGAAAATCATGCCCCATTCGATTTAGTTGCCACGACCGTAGCTGGTTGTGTTTATTTTAATTAATTATAGATGCATATTTACATGGTGACCACTACAATATATGCCACATGCCCTGATATACCATCGATGACAATTTGAATCCAAAACATAGCATTACCGATCAATGGTGGGGCCTTAGCCTTTCGCTCCACACCATGATCATTACAATATATACATCATATACATCTAATGTAATGAGGTCAAAACTGGGACATTACAATTGCGATGACCCACTGCATGGTTAAAATTTAAGTGACCACGTGGTTTCTTCTCGGCCAAGTGTTGGAAATATAAAATTCGTTGTAACCCTATTCTTTGTTATTCACCTCTGTGGTTCTCGGGCCTTCGGGATTCTCTACAACTGTTTCCATGGCCGCCATGTTACCCTACTATTTAAAAGATGAGCTCCGAGTCCTGGTTTAAATTGTTTCAGTTTCCCTTCTTCGTTCTCAAACTCTTGTTGTGCACTGTGAGTTTTACCTTTGCATGAGTTTGTAGAGAGCCGTGACTCAAGGCTTATGGCCTGGCCTGTGAGTGGCTTCTGGCTTGTTCCTCCGTGGCCCACCTGCATGGATAGTTTAAAAATTTGGTTGCTGCTGTTACAGCTTTGTCCTCGTCGTAGGGTTTCGAGAGTGTTGTTCTCATACTTTGCATTGTGGTGACAGTTCCAGCTTCGCTGTCTAGTCCTTTCTTGGTCGTTGCTCAAACTTCTTCTTGCTGCTGCTAGCAGTGGCATTTGCATGCATCTATATCATCTCTGTCACAGGGAGTATGAAGGTTTGGCTCTTTGTCTCGCTAGTGGCGGTGCTACTGTTTCTCGGTGGCTACATAAATTTTAATTCTAGGTACGAAATTGCTTTTAAAAAGTTTTAAGACTTAAACCTAAATTCAGTATACAGTATGAAGCACATTTTAATTATCGTGGTTTCTCCAATGTTGCAAGTAACAGTTCGCACCTCTCTTGGCAGCTAGTACATTCAAGTAAAGGCTGGCACTCTGGCTACGAGTAAGCCCTGTTTAACCAATAGCCTTCCATGCTTGTCCAATCCTTAAGGAACAGTTTTCAGTTGGAAAGTTATGGCCTGCTAGTTACCCTTCATGGGTTACTTTTCTTCGGTCTACTTGTTTAGTTTTTTTGTTAAACCCTTGCTTCTAGCAGGGTACTCCGGCTCAAGCCGTGACTTGTAAATGTTGTTTTACTTGTTTTTGTATACTGTTATGTTAATAGATCTTGTGGCCTGTCAAGCCATACTCTGTTTAGTTCTAACGCATAGAGATTATCTCTTTTGAACTCGAACTCAGTTAATTTTTATGCTTTTAATGTAATTTTGTAAACTAGGGTTTTTACCCTTATTCGACTGTGTAATAGAAATCTTTTACTGTTTAAATTTTTTTCTTGCATTAATGGTATTATTATAATTAATCTGTTATTCCATCCTATTATAATAATTTTTTTACAAGCTCGGATATTCGAGCAAGTGTTTTTCATGTAGATGACCTGTGTATAAAATAATTTCTTTATTTTATTCTTTAAGTTTTAATTCAATAATAATTTTTAATTTAATTATTGTTACAGGTATATAGTGTTATATTTCCAATGTTATCTTTCACTGTCCTTAAAGGACTGTAATAATATGCAATAGTTTTATTGTTCAAAATAATAAATAATTCAGAACCTTGGATTATTGTTTAACTGATTATTATTTACAACGTTAATGCTATGAGGGTTTCAACCCTGTACTTTCTTTTATAATTAACTTTTGTTTATATTATTTAAAGGTTTTAATTCTTTTATAAATAACATTATCCAATGTTATTTGCCATCGTATTCTAATTGTTTTACTGAATAAAAAATATAGTTAGGTTTATTATTATTCTGTATTACCATGTTCTACATTGCTATACTAAATCTATTTATAGAAAATAACTATACTAGTACTACCCTACTTGAAATATGAACATTTGTAGATATAGTTAGATAATATGAACAATAAAATAAACTATGTAAAACAACTTTATTCTTTCTTCGTAGAAATAAATGAGTGCTTTATCTAAGTTAATTCTTTTGCCTCTCTTACACGTTAATAGTATAATTTTATAGAATAAAGTACTACGTAAAAGTAATGACTTATTTATTTGAATAACTTGATAATATAATAACCAGCTATCTATAAAGCATTTGGCTATTTCTTTTTCTAGCATTTTTACAACAACAATCTAGCTAACAATAAACTTACTAACAGGATATTGTTCTTCTTTGATAACAAATACATATAGAAATAAATTATTCCAATATTCTTAAATACATAATAACTCTATTCATTCCATATTTCTATCATATCCTTCATCTATTTTAAAAATATACTTCCTGTGCTAGATTATGGTCTGGTCCATTCCAGACGTGGAAAAACACAGGTTAGGATTATTTTTCATCAATTATAGATTCAATATTTCAAATAACTAAAGGATTACAATCTCTATCAGTTCACTACTAAACATTTAATCATTCATTAATCATTTAGTCTCAGATATAAACTTTTAACACAGTAAAATAAAAGACTGTAGAACCTGTTTAAGTTGGACAACAATAGCGTTGGGAGGCTATTCCTCCCTACCAACTCCTGGAGAGCGCTCAAACAACGTCTTCTTAGGACCCCCAAGCCTGTTCCTGGTCTCCTTGGCTGAGAACTGGTGGAGCAAGCAACAAAATACTAGTCCAATGACTCAGTAATCACTCTGCACTCAGCAGTAAGATCCTTCAGCTAAAAAGATGCACTAGATCACGTTCTGCATTTTACCCCTCAAATACCTTCCACAAAATTCCCTTCCCAATGAAATCCTCTGAAGTACATTCACCTGAATGAACACTTCCCTGGAATGAGCAGCCTCATCTCTCTTCAATGGGAATTTTTATTAATATTTTCGAGGTCTTTTTTGGGTCATTTGTCATTAATTGAGCCACCTGATCTGATCCCACTTTCTTGGGGGATCATGACCCCAAATGTAGGGAGGTTGCCACCTGCAACATTGGAAGTGTTTGAGGATGCTGCCACTTGTATATTTGCTCTCCACCTAGTCTCCTCCACCAACTTGACTAGTAAACACTTTTTTAACAGCTCTCCCAAGCTGTTGTCTCCACTTTTATTTATTTATAATTAAAATATTCAGAATTACATTCAACATCCTTGACTCTGCTGAGTCATCAATTACAACTTAGCATAAAATTTAACATATTGTCTTGAAATAAAATCAAATATGATAATAGTATTTTTGCAAAATTGGGGCATGTGACAATTATACACTAAGAGATGAGGAGGAATTACTCTCACATATTGCATGTGGGATAATATAATTCTCCAAAATAACATATCTTAATACAATACCATTGACATATACTCTACACATGTAAATACAACACCATATAACTATGGGTTACATGTATTACTCTTTTACATAAGATTGTAGACAACTTCCAACATAATACAAAGACATTATTACCTTCCAAGGAATATAATATATTCCAACACTCCCCCTTAATAATGGTTGGGAGAAGGGCCCACACTAACACTAACGAAGGAAGGAGTCATTACTGCTCCCCCTTGATGACAACTTCTAGAATAACCAAAGCTGCAAATAATAAGAACACTTCGGCTAATGGAATTTGGCGATGAACAACCACTTCTCACTGAATTATGAAAGTGCACACAAACTAGGTTGTATGATGAAATACCCAACAATAAATGCCGAGAACATGTGATAGAATCCAATCGCAAGATGTCTAGATCACAACAAGAATCATCACAACCATACATGATAGCTGAAGAACTCTTATATAACATCTAGACCAGTGTATAGATACCTTCTGACGACCGATACAACAGAATGTGTTGCTAAGAACACCACAACAATGTACAAAATAAACCCAGATGGCCAATACACATGCGGATAATAGACATTCTTCTAGTCAAGGTTCAATATAAATATCTGTAGAAGACCTCAAACATTGAAGAAACAAGACCCCAATGGTCTATACATCGAAAATGATATCATACAAATGAACATCATGACTTTAACAGTAGAAGATGGTGCTTCACTTTTCCTGGAATAAGGTGAAAGCCTAAACAGAGAACTTATCTGCACAAGAACTTTCAAGATTAAAGCATATAAAGATCATAAAACAAAATTGCTCGAAATAAAAATGTTTATATACCAAAGGTTAGCAAACATCATATAAAGGAATGGCAAGATAATATGATCAAATAAAATATTAACTCGCTCATTAAGGAAAATGAAGTTACTTTTACACATTAAGTGTTAGCCACAACATAGTGAGCCAAAGATTTCACTTAAATATATGAAAATTTAGTCATCAAGCAACTAATCTGAAGCATAGGTGCATTTCTTATTAGTATGATGTTAATATGCAAGAGATGAATGCCCTGAAAATGTCAATGCTTCCATATAGGAACATTAGAGACAAGTAGGAACAAGATAACCTATGCAATAATAAGAAGTAAATAAAGAGCATCACTCGTCATATGTTTAGATGCATCAAAATCCATTATCCCTTCCACATTAGAAGAATAATTATTAGGCAAAACAACATATGCACATAAAACTACTTGAGAGTCATTAGAGGTTTTCTTTTTAGCTTTAGACATTAAAAGTTTTTCTTTAAAACAATTCTTTTTAGAGTGGTTAGTTTTACCACAATGTTTACAAGGATCATACACTTTGTTCTATTTACTATTTTCATTAGAAGCATGAGAAGCATGTCCAAAATTAGTATTAGAAGGATTAGAACCTTTAGCATTATTAAAACTTTTCTAACGATTCTTATTAAGTGCAATTAGAGCTTTATTAGGTGTGAGTTGTCTTGAAAGAATTAACCTTTCTTGCTCATTGATCAATCTTTTACAAAAATCATCAAAAGTTTACTTCATAGTACTTTGAGACAATTCTAGATCTCTATTCCTAGTTTAGACGAACATATAAAAAGAAGATGGCATTTTACGTTCTACAAGAATAATAAGAGTAGTGTCAGTTTTCTTGTAATCTTTACCACAACTATTTAATTTCTAATTTAAAGTTTTCAATTCAACAAGATATAACTCAACTCTTTCAAAGTTAGCAGGTTCAAGGTCAAGGATCTTCTTTTCAAGATAATATGCAGAAACATCATTAGATTTATCAAATAAAGAGGAAAGAATTTGTCATACTTGAACTGGGTTGTCTTCTGCCTCAATACTTACGCAAAGACTATCTGCAACAGTTTGACCAATGAGCCCCCTTGCTTGATCACTTTTAGCTTCCCATATAGCCAAATCATCAGCAGCAGTAGGTGTCTTATGTTCACCATTAAATAGCCTCCAAAATTTCTTACTCCTGAGAACATCAATCATCTTTCTCTTCGAGGAAAGATAGTTAGAACCAACTAATTTAGGAACAGAAGCTACTTCGGAAGTCATAATGAGTGAAATTTTGTCAAGAAATAAGAAACCCTAATACTAAAAAATGACAGAAAAACAACAAAGAACTTGAAAACAGTTACACTTTATTGATCTAAATCTGCAAAAGCACAGTTAAAAACACAGTAAAGAAAAGAGGAGAAACTTTCACTTACAACCCTGTGAAAAAATGTGCCCAAAAATGCCGAGTCTTCTATTCTAAACACGTAAGTGGATCCAGACTGGTTGTTCTAATTCCAAAAACAGGTTATAATAAACAATCCGATAATAAATGACCAAGTTACGACCCTTTTTATAACTGTCGTTTTTATTACCGAAAGGAAGCCCATAAATGCCCAGTTTTATGTTTTGGTCACGTGGGTGGATCCAGAAGGCTGTTCCAATTCCAAAACCAGGTTATAATAAAAAAAACTGGTAAAAATGACCAAGTTACGACCCTTTTGTACAACTACCTTTTTTATTACCGAAAGGAAGCCCAGGAATACCCAGTTTTCTGTTCTAGTCGCTTGGTTGGATCCAGAATGACGTTTCTAATTCCAACAAAAGGTTATAATAAAAATTCCAGTAAAAACTGAACAAGTTACGACCCTTTTTTATAACTATCATTTTTATAATCGAAAGAAAGATCTCCTTGAGGAGAGCCCTGAAATCATGTCGATATACAAAAAAAATATCAAGAAACCTTTGAAATTTTTTTGCAAAAATCTTACACAACAAGTTAGGGTTAGGGTTAAAAAAAAATGCAGAAATATGCCCAGATTTGAAGAGAAGCCTAATGGCTACCAGATAGAAAGCAAATCTACAAGAAAATGACAACACCCAAATGATAATCGTTATTGATTGAAAGCTATAGAAGGTACTAGATCATAGCAACCCAGTCTGATACCATGTTAGAATAGTAGAGTCAAGCTAAACTAGTTAACCTATCTAAGCAACCAACAACATATCATAAAATATAAAAACAAGAAAAGAAAAGGACAAGAGAACACCGATATACGTGGTTCACCCTAATGGGTTACATCCATGGGAAGGTAGCCTTCTATTATCTCCAGAATGTCTTCTCCAATCTTACAAGAGAGCAAAGCACAAATTCCTCAAAGAGTATAGATGATTTACAACAGTGTCACAATAGTACCACTACTATGTCAAGAATGCATGATTATGTAGAGACTCACTTGACCCTATTATATACTAAGAGATGAGGAGAAATTACTCTCACATATTGTATGTAGGATAATATAATTCTCCAAAATAACATCTCTTAATACAATACCATGGGCAAATACTCTACACAAGTAAATACAACACCATATAACTATGGGTTAAGATTGTAGACAACTTCCGTCATAATACAAAGACATTATTACCTTCCAAGGAATATAATATATTCCAACGATATCAACCTCCAAAGTTGTTATAGACGCTAGCTGGCGAGAATAAAAAGCACGAACATGAACAATAAACCTAGAAGCCTCAACAATCCAAATACACATCTAGCAGCCATGTGGGTGATGTATCAAAGAAAGTATCAAACCTGCTTGGTGCTCTTGTCCCATGCTGGATATAAAGAATTGGAATCCTTGGTCTACAAGAGCTTTGGTTATCATATCAGCAAAAAGATAATGAATCGAAAGGGGACAACATAAGAGACTTCATATGGGCTTTTGGAAGCTCTAGTTTTAATCCAGATCGGCATAAACTTGCCTCATATCTCAATCCTTATTTATAAAGATATTTTTCTGCAGTATAAGTAGCATAGTGCAGTCTGGCTCTATAGGGTTTATGAATTAGAAGTAGCAAAGTGCAGTCTGGCTCTATAGGGTTTTTTATTCACTCTGTCATGTACAGTGATTGTCATGCTTTTGAAGTTTTGATTACATCCACATGTCAGACTTTTTTTGAAATTGTGTCAAGAAGGTTTTATATAGGTAAAAGCATCAATTTGATGCTGGATTGGTTGGTTCTCACCATGAACCCACATACCCAATTGAATAATAGAGGTTTGTTGGAATCGCATTATGTAACTAACTATGTGATTTGAAAAACAAGAAACATCCTAAAAAAATCACAGATTTCTCAAAAAATCCAACAGAGGAACTTACCTTGCCATTGAGCCACATTATATCTGAAGTGAATGAAGGGTTGACTACTACAGTGGTTGTGGTTGACAGATGGTCTGGATATAAGGTAAAGCTGATGATGTCATTGATGGGAAGGATCAATTTTTCATCTCTTTTCCCCCAGTAATTGATCACTGCTATATTTGTAGGAGCTCTAGCAGTGACCATTAATATCCATCTTTGTAACTCTTCTCCCATTTCTCAGATGTGATTCAAAATTATAAAGATCCATGCTGTCAAAGAAGTATGTAATAGACCCACTTCTTAGAGACAACTCAAGCAGTTCTTTGTGGCTGGTTTGAGCTAGCAACAATTCACAGCTTATAAAGAAGACCTGGGTACTCTGTAAAGATGTCAAAGGGTAGTTGGGTTAATTTACCAAAGATGGAAAAACCTGTTTTCGGCCACAAGCAACTTTTGGTTTTTTCCCATTAGAAAAAACCAAAAGAAACCATTCCGCAACACCACAAGAAACCATTTTTAAGAATCCATGCCTTGACCCCACATAAAAAACACAAGAACCCAATTCAAAACCAAGTCCATATGACCCAAATTCATCAAGAAACCAATTTTAAAAGTCCAAGCTTTGACCCCTTTGGAAAAAACTCAGGAACCCAATTCAAAACCAAGTCCATTCAATCCAAATTCAATGAATTCCAAGCATCTTACCAGAAATTGAAGCTCCTCGATCATCTTGAGTGAGAAAACGCTCCCTCAAACGCCCTTGATGGCAACCCTTCTCCGCCTGCGGTCACATGGGGAAGGATTTATCGTGGCCTGCAAAGGATCTGTGGGGTTCATAGAATTCCTAGGAATGTTCAAGCTGTGGGTATCGGAGTGATGAATAACATTTGCTTTCCTATACTCTTAGAGCTTGTTGTCCTGCCAAAATTTTTACATCATCACCCATAGTTTCACGGCTCCACCTCTCTGGACTAGATCCAAGATGCTCATTTTTGTAATCGGTTCTTGTTCTTGTTTGTGCTATTCATTGACATCTTCGGAGCATGAAATCCAAAGCTTCTTGATTTGAAGGAAACTTAAGCATTGTCGTAGGCTTTGTAGTGAACGCAAGGGAAGGAAACCCTCCATAACAATGAAACCGTGTTAAAAAACCTAAACATGACGATATCTTATTGGCGAGGTCTGTGGCAGTTTTTTATTCGGCAAAGGGACGCCGAAGCTACAGTGTTCTAAAACCCGTCTTCTGAGAGAAAAACACCTTACGACGTAATTAGGATTCAAACCATTTTTAGAACTCGGTGAAGAATGGTCAACCCTTTTAAAGGAATTCATTGTATTATGTAAAAATTGTTGATAACATGATTTCCGTGATTTCGAATGTTGGAATAATCTTATAGTTAATTATATTTTTTAGTCTTCGTTTTTATGGATTGCATGGATTATAAAAAACCGTAGGGTTGTTTATTGGCCTATTATAACAAGGTTTAAAGGTAGGCGACATACTCTTAGAAGGTTGTTGTTTCCATGATCTAAAAAAAATGGCTTTCTCGTTTTTCCTATTACTTTGCACACAAATATTCACTTATTCATTTAACCAAAGTTTTCACTTACTCATTTAACTAAAGAATTACTTGAAATCCTCAACCATCGACATTGTATGCTTTAAATTTGGTCTTTGTTTGCATAGATTTGTCTTCAATCGAATCCTGTAGGTTGTCCGGTTGAGGTGAGTGTATGTTCTTTTGAAGTTTCTTCCAGTTGAAGGATTTTGATCTGTTCTTACTCTCCAGTCCATTGATTTTCTCTGAAATCTGTGTAATTACAAATTCCTTTGTTTATAATAATTATGGGTTTAAGTCTTAATCACCCGAGTGTTTATTTTCATCTATATCGGTAGTTAAGTGAAGAATTCGAGTCGGAGGGATGATTTTGTGAAAAAACTAGGCAATTTGGTTTGATGATAGGTTTGCATTTTAGGTTAATCTTAGACAATTCTTCATATCAATTTTTTGTTTATTGGTAGAAGTGCAGTTCAATTTTCATCGTGCTTATTCTTTTTCTAGTTTTTAATGTCTGATTGCAATACGAAGGAGAAATGTACTTGTGTAGGAAATAAAGATTCGGAAATATTTAGAAAAAAATTGCTTGGTTCGTTTTCTTTAAACTTTATTATGTATGTGGCGATTGTTGGTGTATTCCAAGCTAGTTCCTTTTATAAATTGAATTTTGTTATGAGAAGATGAATTGAATTCTAAGTTCAGTTCACCCTCAATTCTGATGATATAATGTATTATAAATTGTTTTATCTCGAGATTCAGTGACATGGCGGATGATAAATTATTTCTGTCCACAATACTGATCTATTAAAAGTGTTTAAATTCAATAATTTTAAAAGATTTGGCATATGAGTTAAGAATAGAATTGCAATATTGGTTCCACATGTCATCTATGGCTATATAGTTACATCAACTTAGATCTATTTTAATTTTGGGATCTTGTTGGAATTTATCAAATTTAAGATAGATAAAATATGTCAAAAAAATTTGAATTTGAAGTAGTATTTAATGACTAAGATTATTGAAAATGACCTTCGATAATGGTGGTCAGAGTTTTTCATGTTATTAATCATTAATGAATGTTTGTGACCCTTGATCATGGTGGTTGGAGTTTTTCATGTTATTGCTCATTAATGAATGTTTGTTAAAGGAGGCATTTGAGGGATATCACACTATTTAAACCCAAAAAGTAGCAACATGCACAAATTTAATTTATGGATATAAATTAGAATATTGAATAATATGACTCTTTGTTTTGAATTCATTGTGTGAATTGAATTATTAAATAATATCTATATTATTTGAAATATCTCAAGTGGTCTTGAATGAGAAGTTGTATCATGGAATGGTATATTTTCTTCAGTTTCCTTTAATGGACACCTCATGAAGCCATTCTTCAATGAAATTTAAGTCCTAAGGAATAAACCACAAGTTAATCACCATACTATTACAATGAAGTACATGGATTGACACAATACTGCTCCCTTCTAGAATAAATATTTCTCCAATTCCTTGTCTCAGTACTTCAGATTCAACTATGAATGTTTGACCAAAATTAGGCGTTGTCAATATTGTTGTAAAAGATACACCATCCTTTAAGAGTGAGAATGAAAAGGTAGCCTCTTCATTTCATGCAAATGATTTTTTATTTAAGAGATGTGTGAGTGGGCTTGCAATGCATGCATAATTCTTAATAAATTTCCTATAATATCCTGTAAGAACAAAAAATACTCTAAGACTCTTGATGATCGTAGGAATGGGTCATTTCAAGATATCTTAAATCTTTTCAAGCCCCACTTTGGCCTATTCTTGCTAAAAAAATATGAACCAAATACTCTACTTTTTCTTTCTGAGAAGCACATTTGGAACGTTTTACATATAATTGATTTATCTCAAGAATTTGTAGTACTTTATGTGTTCTTCCCATGATTTTCTATAGAAATGTATACAATCAAAGAAAACTAACACAAACTTTATAACATGAGGATGACAACTTTTGTCATAAGGATTTGAAAAGTATAAGGGTAATTAGTCAATCCAAAAGACGTGACCAAGACCTCATAGTGTCCTTCATGTATTCGAAAAGTTGTTTTTTGAATGTCTTCTTTTTCTTCTCTTAATCCGATTTGGTGAATAGGGAATTTATCTATGATAGTGATTTTGTTTAGATATATGTAACCAAGTACATACTTTAGGTATTATATTTTCTTTTTACAATCACTACTAGTTTTGAGAAAGAACTCATTCTTGGTTGAATAATACCTACATCCAACATGTCTTGTATCATTCTCTCAATCTCTTTTTTTCATGTAAGGCCTTTTATTATGAGGAGTACTTACAACTGTGTTCAATTTGAAGTTCATGATCTCTAAATAGAGGTAGCCCCTTCGGGAAATCTTGGCCCAAACTAAATGGTGCCTTTCCAAGGTATATTTTAAGTCATGTGGAATAGTTTCACCTTCATTCTCCACTTCCATAGAATAAAGTCTAGCAGTAAATCCAATACAACACTTTTTTAGGAGCCTTTCCATTCCATGGTGGATGATGACCTAGAAGGGTGTACATTTTAAGCCTTTGATTTCATATTTAACTCCTTACAATTCAAATCCTTTGAATAATTCATTATAGTTTATAGAAACCTTTCCTATGCTTCTCAACCATTTAATCCCAAGGAGAACATCTACTCCAATGGTAATTTTATACTTTGGGATTGATAAGTTTAATGTTATGGAATTTTCCTCCATAATCAATACTCCTCTTATTAACAACAAAAAACTTTAAAATACGTCACTCAACACTGAAAATAATTTAGGTTCTCTACTGATATTTTATCAATGAATTTATGGGTACTACCTAAATAAATAAGAACTATGACCTTTTGCTTCTTAATTTATCATGCAACCTGCATGGTTTAATGTTGTCACAAACTTGCCAATGATGAACATATTTTTCACACATGTTTGGATCTATGTTGTGCAAGATTTATACATATTTTTCCTCTTCTTTCAAGTTCAGAAGTTCTTTCTCACCCATTTGTGTGGATGCTTCTATTTCCACCTCATAATTATTTTCCAATGTGAACAAATTTTTTTCTTAACATTTCATCCCTTTTGACCTTTTACTATTACAACTTTGAAAACATAGTCATTTTTCTCTTCCCTCATCCATTTCCTTCTATGATAGTTGATAAGTTGGAGGAATGGTTTCCCTATGGGGCACAAATTGATTTATGATTATTGCATTTGTTCCAATGGTAGAATTGCATGTATCCCTATTCGTGTCTTGAATATCTCAAGAAAATTGCATACCTTCCATAACATTTTTAGAATGTTTTAAGAAAAGATCATGTTTAATTACTTATTTTGACCCTCCCAAGTAAACCTCCATTATTTGTCATACCTAATATAATGCAATTCAAAGTATTTCTCTATTTTGTTCACTTAAGAATAAGACATATGTTCCATCAAATCTTATTAATTTAACCTTGGGAAAGTGAGTACCCTTAGGAACACATCCCCCATTAGATCCAACATTAGAGTCAAGTCCTTCTAGCATATGTTTATTGATGGAAGATTGCTCCAAATGAATACTATCTTTATTTTCTTGATTTCCTCCATTGCCATCACTTTTAGGGAATCTCTAATCTAGGGTGTGTATGAGCTTGGCCACATTTTGATCAATATTTTGATTCGTTGTTTCCATGTTTTGATCCCTTGTTTCCATCTTGTGTTCCATTGTTTTCCTTATTTTTCCATGTTAATTTCTATATTTTTGTGTGTGTCTAGCAATTGAACATGTGGAATTGACCTATCTCTCAATTCACTAAATTTATTCTTCAAATTGGATAATTGGCTATATATTTCTTCATTTTCTTCACGAGTCAAGGTTAAGATTTCTACAAGTTTAATTGTTCTAACAACATTTACATATCCCTTTACCATGTTAGTAATTATGCTCTTTTTTCCCTTTATCCCAATTTTTTAATACCCAAAATATAATATCTACCAATGAAAACTATTAACTATTGCATATTTAAAGTTAACATACCTTTAAAATCCCTTGTTTGTTGATTGTCTTGTTGATTGTCTTGTTGAACAACCTTTCTCCTAAAGTATCTATGAATTTAGCCCTTTCTAAGTATGAAACTTTTCCCAACATTAGCCCGATGTGTGTTCTTTGTAATCCCATATGTTTTAACCAAATTTTGATGTCCAGAGAGAAAGTTATGGTAACTTTCCCAAGGTTTGTTGTTTTTTTCTCTTTCAAGAGAGCTAACATGCACGGACTACCACATATCTAAATTTTTATGTTGTGCTTCTAATTTTTTTATAAAAAATAATTTGTTCTATCAACTTTCATATTAAACTAATTGACACTCAGTTTGAAGCTCGCAAGCCTTAGATATGACCATTTTACCAAGAACACCTAGATTTGCGATTAATTTTTGGAGTAGTAAAGTGTGTGAATTCCATAGAATGTAAGTTTGAATTTATATAAAACCAAAATAATAAAAGTTTTACCATAGGTAGTTCACTATGACTCCAAAGGATCGCAAAAAAAATGTTGTATGAAATATTCCCCAAAAAAGCGTTATAGTAAAAATGGAAAGATGACTTCCCCATAGGGGTTAGAGAAATTGGTAATGAGTAATTGAGAAGAGAAGTTGTAAATGGAGGGTCACAAGTTCAAATCCCTCATGGGTACTAGCTTACACAAAAAAATGCAAATATGGCTCTATTTGAAGGAGCCAAGCCAAGGACCATATGCTCCAATACCAAATGTATGAATATAATTCCCTAAATAACATTTGAAAAAAAGAGAAGCTTCATTCCTTGATAATGATAAAGATTTAATGAATAACAATCCTCTTCAAGAGGAAAAACACCTTTTACAGTATATCGAATGCAAAAATTAAGATGAAATTCCCTATACAAATGAATCTTCTTTGTTATATAAATAGGAGATGAATTTATCATGATATAACCTTCCATTAAGTCAATCTAATATACAATAACTAACATACTAATGATAAATTATTATTATTCCATTAATAGTGCCCCGTGCGATGTCCTTGTTGATTATATTGTGTTTTTTCGTTGCCCCATCCCACCATGTGCATCACGTATATGGTTTTCTAAGGTGCCATGTTCTTGGCATTGACAAAATAGTTTGCAATGTGTCCTCCAATTATACCTTTGCGTCATTCACCATTTAAAGTCAAGGGTGACGGGATTTGACATTCATTATGCTTCTTCAGTAGCACATCTTTAAAATATTTCCTTGGATCAGTGGTAGTAGAGGGTGAAGGACTAGAAGGACTATATTTAGAGTGGATAGAATGAATGGATTTATAATGGATTAGGAGGTCATTGGGCATGTATTCATCACTAGGGGAATCTAATCAAAGGGATAGGAGACTAATTTCTTTCCAATAAGAAAATTTTATGAGGTCAGATGAGGGACCAAACTAGATGGTGTTCAAGGTGTCAAGGAGAGCATGTTATTTTTCTTTTTTCATGGACGAATCCATAAAAAACGTATTCACTACAATTGCTATCTACAAGTGATGAATGCATATTTGTGGTGGAAGAAAAGTCGATAGAATTAAAAATGGAGAACCAATGTAAGGTAAAGGTTGACTATATGAGGACAAGCCACGGTGAGACTAGGTCAAGAAAGCCATATAATGGCAACATTGACAACATTATAAAGAGAATAAAACCCTAATGGCCTCATGCAAAGTTATTAGGTGCATATTTCATTTTATGTTTATTACCCTTCATCATCAAATACATATGACTTCCATTTTTAATTTATAAATTTATACTTATATATTAAAAGTATTGAAAATTAATTTATATAAAAAATAAATATAGTTACTCACTTATTACTACTACCTTGATACTTTAGCATGAATTCCCCTCTTATTCCTCAATTTTCTAAATGTTGAATAATAATAATAATGTTTAATCAAAATATTATCCATTAACTTCAAGAAACTAAATGTAATTTCATCTCAAAATTTGTATAAACTTTTATAAAAAAAAATATGTACCAATCAAACTAACCCTTAAAACTATAAACTTGGATAACATAATAAGTTACAATTCTGAAATATGTCATGCTATATACAACATCTAAGCTTTAAAAAAATCAATTAAGGTAAAACAAAAATAAATATAATATACCATAAAGTTATAATATAACATAAATTTGATAAACATATACCATTACCAAATATATCTATATAAATATTTTTTTTATAGAGTTAATATTAAAGTAATTGTAACCTTCATTTCAATTTTCATTTCCATTTCCATATAGTCGTGATTTGAGGAAAACAATATTAAGCATAGTGCAGCCTAGGCTAAGCAATGTTGATGACTATTGGATCTTGAGCTACTCGAGATTCAATAGTCATTAAGCTTGCTACAACCGCATTAAATGCTTTGCGACATACTCAATATTGATTACCGAATATTGCTTGCCTTGACTTAATACAATTATTTGTAACCGTCATTTCCATTTCCATATGCTGGTGACTTGAAACAGTAAAGCTTTTATTAAAATCTAAGGATTAGACTTGGGAATATATATTATTTATTAAAATCTAAGGATTAGACTTGGGAATATATATTATTTGACTTGATATGATAATTTTACAAAACAGTAAAGCTTTTATTAAAATCCAAGGAATATATTATTACAAGACTTGGTCTAATGAAGACCAACGCCATGTCAAGACAGCAGAGCTTTCCTCTTGGGGCCAACGCCATCTAATTCCAAGACAGTAGAGGTTTCCTGTTTGACTTTGACTTAGATGCATGTGACATCATATTCTAAATGAGGTTTGTTCACGAGGAAAAGGACAATTTTATATTGGACAACTTTATATATAAAGCTGTGTTTGAATAAGGAGAAACACACCTGTTTGACAAATCAATATTTTTGTAAAAATGAGACTTGCACAGAACTTTATCAAGGTTCTATGTGGATTTTCTTCATTATTACACTTGAATGGCGATGTTCTTGCCCAGATGACGTCCGACTGCGTGTCGGCGTAACGCGGAGAGGCCATGCTTACATCTCAAACAATACAGTAATGACAGTTCGTTTCCAGCTAAGGAGACTCTATAAAAACCGGCTTCGCTTAAATCCAACCAACAACTATTGTCATAGACACCTAATTAGGCAATAGATTCATCTATTCGGCCCTTCGATCCAACTAAAGTTTTCGTTTTAATTTCTCGTCGCCATTTTGGCAGAGCGGAGGAGCACGAGCTGACCATTGTTTGAAGTAAATACTTGTTATATATAAACGATGGAATTGAGAAGTGCAATCGTAGCGCCCAAAGCTTATTGTGAAGCAGATAAGATAGAGATAGAAAGAAGATATAATCGCCATATGACGTTGAAGAGAAAGAAAAGAGTTATGATCAGAGCTGCAAACTCTAGATCAGATCGCCAGTTTGATTCAGGTATAAATCTTTCATTTAAAGGATTTCTAATCACATAGAGTTAATTTATCATCACTGGTAACATTTAGCACCGAGAATTGTCAATGATTTCTATTTTTGTTTGTGCAGGTAGTTGGAGCATTGTGGACGCTAACATGATAGTTCTCAGAAAACGGATATCGGAGATGAAAGCGCAGGAAGAGAATTATGAGATTCAGGCAGAATGGATGCAGTGTGAGAGAAATTTATACCCAATATCTCACCAGTCCAACAATATACTTGAGGCGATTGGATGGTTACAATTCTTGTTGATTAATGCTCGATCGATTGTGGGGCTTGCAGTTCTGTCATTGATAACACATCTGTGGTTTCCCACCTCTCTCCTTCTTGCAATAGTTGCGGGCGCACAGTATATTACAAAAATTATATTTACGGCGCTTCAATTGACATCCAATTCGTAATTCTCTAGATTATTATTATGGAGCCATAAAGCTTGTATGAATCTCCTACGGGAATTCAGTACTGAAGCTTGGCTATGTTTAGCCACGTTCAGTACAATCTAGCAGGAACCTCTCAATGTTATTGTCAGATGTCTTGATTTCGTAAAGCGCTATTTAAATGTGTTTTCAGAACAATTACGCCGGTCTAAGTTAAAAATTAAATCAGACACATAGATTCCCAAAAATATCGTCCTATAGGGCTCGTTATATATATATATATTTTCTTTTCAAAAGAGGTTTCTCAATTTTTTTTGAAAATGAAAATGGTTATGGTTTTTCAAAAGTACATTATTTACTTTTCTCTTGTTAAAAGTGGAAATCTACCTATTACAAATTGTTAATATATTTAGTCTATTGAATGTAGTTTAGGTGGTTGGAAGGAATGATTGTTAGTGTTTCCATCAAGGTTTAATTCTCGTTTACACGTATTATCCAAGTGGCGCAGAAGCATAGAAAAAGAAGTATGTGCACAAACAATATGCAAGGATTTGAACCAATTTCTATATTACTTCTTCTCCATGAAGGTTCATTAACTGTTACAATAGTGTACATGTTTATATAGGATGCTAAGGAGCTTTGGTGACTACCCGTTATGTTCAACTATAAGAAGTTCAACTGTCGCATATGACTGGAAGACAAAGACATTCCATCGATGTTCGACACTCGACGTCGGTGCCGACAAAACATGTCAAGATATTGTATGTCGAGTAGGAAACCTATCGAGGTTGTTGAAGTCGGTTGTGTCGAGGTTTGGACTTGTCGAAGCCGATGTTGAACCTGTCAAAGTAGACATAGTGCTAGACTTTGTCGAAGTTTGACAACATGCCAACTGCTGGTTGAATCGTTCCTCCTTCCTCTAGAAACAATGGTCTCCATTGTGTATTCATTCATGTGAGGAAACTTATTGGCTACTTCAGTAATAGAGTACCAGTTTCCTTGCACGGAGAGTTGTCTAGCTTTAGCCACTTGAAACAAGGGAATTGAGTTCGTTCTTGTATGGCATATGCGTCATTCCACAATGGTGTCACAAAGAAGAGGTTTGGTTGTTCATTATCAATCCACAGTTAAAGATTTAAGAATAAGTGGAAAACTGTGGTGAGAATATTTCAATTCATTTGGATGGATGTCTTCGGGTTCTGCTGTATGCAAGTCGTTCTATTCCAACAATGGTGTATGGTATGGTCAAAGTAGATCTACATTGAATACTGGATGTAGCCCAAGGCATGCAGGAATGTCGAGTTGAAAATTGTTTTCGCTAATCTGTTTAAGGATACTCTATGGACCATATCGCAAAGGTTTCATATTTCTCTATTGACCAATGAAGCCCTCCTTCTTTAGAAGTAACCAAACATGATCCTTAATTTGGAATGAATGAGGAATATGATGCTTATAGTGTTGGGACTTAGCTTTTGCACTAGCTTGTTGCAACATTTCTTGTGCTTGCTTCTGGATGTTTGTAGATTTAAGCTCTAAACTTTAATGCTTTCTCAACTTCTCGTCCTTCGAAGTATGTGGCATTCCACTGTGTTGAGGAACTGATCAAGTCGATGGGTGTTGAGGGTTGAAATCCATAATAGATCTCAATTGGACTCTTTCCTGTAGAGCTATGTTGAGCACGATTGTAGTTGTGTTGTATGTATGGAAGGTTGTCATCCCATCTTCGATGATGCTTGTGGTTATACATGCCAAGCAGTTGTACTACCAAGCGATTTACAAATTTCGTATGTCCATTTTTCTACGGATGGAAGGTTTTCGACAACAAAAGTCTCGTGTCGAGCTGTTTCCAGAGAGTTTTCCAAAAGTTACTGACAAATTTAGCATCTCTATCAGAAATAATGGTCATCAGGAGGCCGTAATGTTTCCACACATGTTCGAAGGAGAGTTGAGCAATCTATTTTTTCGTCGTAGTCTTCTTGCTGGGTATGAGCATAGCCATATTGGAAAATATGTCGAGTACTACTACTAAAATCATGTCATGCTGATGTTTGGTAGTAGGATATCCCGTCAAGTAGTCCATAGAAATAGATTCCCATAGCCGACTACGAACCAGAAGGGGTGTGTACAGTCCTTGTCGTTGATTCAGCGGTTTAGCAATGGCATAAACTATGCAAGATCGAATGTACTTGTTGACACCATATTTAAGTGAAGGCCAATAAAAATACTTTTGGAGGATAACAAGTGTTTTTGTGACTCCAAAATGTACTACATTATTGTTGTAGTGAGCGTCCCAAATTAGATTATGTCGGTGCTCATCGGTTGGTACACAAATTTATCCAAGCTTGTATAGCAAGCTATCCTTCAGGAAGTAGTCAGTAGTAGACATTGTTTCATCCTGAAGTTGTTGATAAATTGTAGAGAAGTCGCAGTCTACCAAATACAATTGTGGCTAAGTAGTGGTGTCATAACCCTGCATACTCATCCTTCTAGACAGTAAAGTAATGGGTGGTCGATTGAGAGAATTGGTTGTGGCATTGGATTTTCCTTTCTGGTATTTAATTACCAACTAAAACTGTTGTAGGTAATTAATCCACTTGAGTTGTTGAGTTTTCTGTAGTTTCGACTAGGACGAGGCGAATTGTAGAGGCTTATGGTCAGTAAGAATGGTTGTTTCCTTGCCAAGAATGCAGAGTCTCCATTGCTTAAGATCTTTCACAATGGCGTACAATTCTTTTTCATACATTAAATACCTTCTAATAGTGTTGTTGAAAGTTTTGGAATGAAACGTTACTGGGTGACCTAACTAAGTGGTCACTGTGCCGAGGGCATATTCCGATGTGTGTGTCTCAATATCAAAGGGCTGATGCGAATTAGGTAACACAAGTAATGGTAGACTAAAAAACTTGTTTTTGAGTTGTTCAAAAGCTTGTTGTTGTATTGGTGTCCATTTGAAGACAGTTTTCCCTTTTAATTTAGTCAAATGATTCAAAGGCCATGCGATGTGACTAAAGTCAAGTATGAATTGTCGATAGAAATTCACCAAACCTAGAGAACTTCTTAGTTCATGAATGTTTTGAGGAATGGGCCAATCTTTGAGGATCTGTTCTTTTTTTGGGTCAACATGAATTCCTATAGAGTCAATTACATATCGCAAATATTTGATTCTGGTCATCACAAATGTGCATTTGTCCATGTTTAAATATATTCGATGTTGTTGGAGAGTGTCGAAGACTTGTCAAAGTTATCTAACATGTTCTTCCCATGATCGACTGAAAATAAAGATAGCGTCGAGATAGACAATGAAACACTTGTCGATGAAGGGTCATAGAAGTTCATCCATATATATCATGAAGGTTGCAAGTGCATTAGTTAAGATGAAAGGCATGGCTAACCATTCAAACAATCCTTCCTTGGTCTTGAAATCCATTTTCCATACATTGGTGGACTCTATCGAAATTTAATGATCTCCCGACGTAAGCTCAAGCTTCATAAAGAACTTAGTACCTTTCAGACAGTTGATGAGTTCTCCTATCCTTGGAAGAGGATATCTATTCTTTACTAAAATTTTGTTGAAATCTTGATAGTCGATGCACATGTGTCAACTCCCATCTTTCTTTGGAACTAGGACAACTAGAATTCCACAAGGAGATGACCTGGGGCATATATGACCTTTGTTGATCAAATCCTGGATTTGTGTGCGAATCTCTTAGTTCTCAAGAATGGATCTTCTGTAAACAGATACATTAGGTAATGAAGAACGAGGAATAAGTTCAATGGATTGTTTTATCTGACAATGTAGAGGTACTTCGTTTTGCTCTTGAAATACATTCTGGTATTCCTCAAGAATGTGGTCGATCTGTAGCTATTTTCAAGAGCTGTGCTGGCTGGTGAGTTGACTTGTTAGTGCAGTATTTCTGGAATGCTGATCCTTTATCATAACTAATGTGAAATTTTGAGCATGATTGATAAGATTCTTTTTTTTCTTGGAAGTTATCATAACAACTGTTGATGTGGGTTGTCTCTCTAGTATGCCTAACCATTGATTCCGAATTTTGATAACTACGTTATGAGGTCATGACTGATATGTAATGAAATTCATCCACAAGCATACTGACAGTAAGAAACTCCATCTCTTACTGAATGTACATGGGTAATCCGCTAACATACTTTAGGACAAGCAATTTATCTTCTTCTTGGATTCCAAGTCTAGACATGAGTCGATAGAACTTGTCGGTCTAACTCTTCACGGAATGGTCTTTCAATTTCCTTAGCTGCTGCCACTTATTATACTATTGTTCAATATACTTGGGCAGGTATAACTGCTTTCAGACAGGTTCGACAAATTTTACCCATGTGTCTATGTGGTTGCCTTCTTTTTCCATATTTGTTGATAAATTTTCCCACCAGCAATGTACGGAGGTTGACATCTTTAAGGATGCAATGGTGATATTTTCCACTTTAGAGAGTTGATTCATGGAGTAGTACGATTCCAGTTGTTGTACCCAATTATTGATGGATTCCGTGTCAATCTTTCCTTCAAGATTCGGTATGTATGAATTCATTTACACTTTGAGGGGGTTGATTTTATCGGAGTGAGGTCACATCAAGGATTCTCCATAGTTCAAAGTGAATCACAAGAGAATCTTGTTGAACTGCGCAAACATTTTGGTATGATGGTGATCCAGTGCTTTTTCTATGAGTTTCTCCATCTTGTCAGTTACATGTCTATTGCTTGATTCTCCATACATATTTTCTGAAGTCAAAGGAAGTGTATGCTTGTGTTGCTAAGTTTGCGAGCGTGTTTGAACATGCATAAGTTAAATAACTTTGATGAAAGTGTTGATGTAACTTAAGCTCTGAATCATTATTTGATATCAATGATCCAAGTCATTCCCAGGTGCATGTTGGGGACAACAATCGACTGAACGAGTTGAGCATTTTTATGGAAGAAGCATAGAAAAAGAACAAGTAAAGAAAGAAATACACTATATTGACAGAAAGTATGCGCACAGAGAATATGAAAGAATTCAAACCAATTTCTATATTACTTCTTCTCCATGAAAGTTCATTGATTGTTACAATATTGTACATGTTTATATAGGACGTTGAGATGCTTGGGTGACTACCCGTTACGTTCAGTTACAAGAATTTATAACGGCTTAGAAGCTCAATTGTCGCAGATGACTGGAAGACAGAGACATTATGTCGAAGTTCGACAGTCGTTGGTGCTGACAAGGCATGTCAAGATGATGCATGTCGAGCAAAAAACCCGTCCACGTTATCGAAGTCAGTTGTGTCTAGGTTCATACTTGTCGAAGCAGATGTTGAACATGTCGAAGAAGTCGAAGTGCTAGACTTTGTCAAAGTTTGACAACATGCCAACTGCTAGTCGGATCGATGAAATATTATTAATTCAAGTACACTTCAGATAAATATGAAATATTATTAATTTAATTACATTTCAAATTAAATATGAAAATATTACTACTCATTCAATTATATATATATATATATATATATATATATATATATATATCTCACCAATTTTTTTTCTATCTTACCAAAATTTGTAAAGCACCTCACTAATTGTCTTTCTTTACACATGTTTCTTAGTTTAGAGTTTATCTCAACTGGGTTGAAAGTTTTTTTTAGGAAGGGTTATTCACTCGGGGATGACTATAATTAGAGTGGTGCAGAAAAAACATGGTGGCCTTTGGTGTTGATCTTAGATTTTTAAGGATGACCATTCTAGACAAACAACAACATATTCTGAGGATTGAAGTCATTGGTTGGATTCATAGATGGTTGGAGTTGGTTCACTACTTGAGGACAAACAAATTTGGGAGGGAAGGGATGTAATGTCCCCAAATATTTTAATAACACCATGGAGAATCCCCCCAATCTTTGAGAATCCCATGGTTCCTAATGAAGAAAAATTTAATCAATAACGGTCATTCCAATATATTAATTACCCATAGTATTTAATTTTATTAATGATTATGAAATTGTAACGAATTTTATGATTAAATTATTCCTAGGTGACAAGGAGGGCGCATGGGTCCAAGTGGACCACAAGTTGGAATTCATCAATGGAAACCTAGATAAAATCAAGAAAATGCTAAAAAAGAACTCAGGCCAAAAATATAGAAACTGCAAGAAAAACAATTTGTCATAAAAAAGATAGCAAGTGTCAAAAGCAGGGAAAAACAAGGAAGTTTGAAAAGTAGGAAAGTACATAAAAATTTGTCAATAATAAAGCATGCAACTTTTGTTCAAGGATGACACAGTTTCCAATTTGGTTAAAGTATGCAAAGCAAGGAAACTTTTCCTAACCCCTATACTTGCTAATCTCCTCAAGGAAGGTGAATTCATGGGTTAGGGTTTCCAAGTGGATAACTTGCTCAACATGTGGATGACTTTCTCAACAAGTCAATTAGTCTATAAAATAATGCTTCCAACTCCTTTGAACAAATTTTTATCAATATTCTTTTGATGTTGAGTGAATAATAACTTCTTGTCTAAGTGAGGTGCCTCACCTACCTTGGGTGATGCGCCACAATCTTTCCTAGTCTCTTTTATCTTCCCTTCTATTCCTCAGTGTAGCCATAGAGAGACAAGGATAAGTAATTGAATACCAATATCTATTTCATATATCAACCATTCATCCTTGGAAATCAAGCTCCAGTGAGGGGGACTCCATTTATGTTCTCGCGAATGTGAGATTGGTGTCGAGTGTTGGTTTCAAGCCTCCAATCTTCAGTTTTGGGAACTATCGAGGGATACCAACTCCTTCAAATTAATTATGAACTTATAATATTATTCTCATAATTCTTATATCTAATATATAGTAATATTCCTACTCAAGAATGTTACAATGCCAAATTTTCAGTAAGAGAGGCATTCCAATGCTCATTTAATGAGCCTTTTTGTACGTTTTATGCACTGATAGTTATGTAATGTACATGATAGTGATATATGAGTTTGTTTATTCTTAATATAGTGTGACAAAATTTTGATATTAATTAATTACAGAGTTGATAAAGTACAAAAACAAATTTCATCTTCATTTGCTTACCTATGCTCTTTGGCTAGTTAAAATTGACTAGTTTTACTGTTTCCAATGCCATGAATGTTATGTGCATCCAAATTTCATTATTTAAGTTGTTTCAGGTCATATAATGACCAAAAAACACAACAAAATTCACATAAACAAAATTCTTTGAGGTTGTACGATGTTTGAGTGGTCTCCTCTGCACAGGAAATCTCTAGGCCAACTTGCGCTAGTTTTTCCCAAACACTCCCAAAATATTCCGAACTATTCCAGAAATATTATGAACCTTATTAATGGATATTTAATTCCTAAAAATATACTGATAAATCAACTAAGCCTTACCGAGCCTTGGTTTCTTGGAATTGACTGTTTAAAGCTCATTTGCATCGATTGGGACACCTAGAAGCCTGGTAGTAGACTTCAAAATGGTTGATGCTTGAAACCTAAAAGGGACCAAAAAATAGGTTCTTAGGTATATAAAATTTCATTCTCCAAACCACTCTTTTTGTTTCTCCCATTAACCCTATGCCACTCTTAGTTTTTGTTTTTACTGCCTATGTTTTTCCTTGTCAAAGAAAGTGCATGATCATATACTAAAATTTTATTCCACTTTTGATAATATCAGTAGCAAGAGTTAATATTTTAGATCTTATTTAGATAAGGAATATTACAATATAAGAATAAAGAGAGAATGGATTTGAATTTCCTATGTATGCCTTCATGTGAACTGGAATAGTAAAGGCTTCAATTAAAGCCTTAGTTGTAAATAAAGAACATATAAGTTAAATAAGGAATCTCTCTGACATCCATGAAAAGATAAAAATAGTAAATAATGTAATTGAAATAATAAATACTTATGTGTTTCGGTTAATTAAAATAAAGTTATAGAGATCCATGCAAACGCTATGCATGATGGCACTAAGAGTGAAGCAATGATGTCACTTAAGTTACCCTGTTAACTATGTGATCAAATTTCAATTAACTAAGAAGGTCCATGCAGAATTTGGTAATAGAAACCATGCACTAAATGTGAAGCACCAAAGACATTTAGTTATCCTCCTAACTTTATGGTCATACATTCAATTAACGATTAAAAGACTCAGTTCAAGTCAGTCAACATTCAGTTGAAAACTAATAATGAAAGGAACAACATATATATTTGTGCATGCTAGGTGTTTGGCTTGTTATTAATATTCTAGGCATATGGAAGGTTCAATAAAATTAATTACAGGGTTGAACTGGATCTCTCTTCTCTATTGCTAAGGTGACATCTCTTATCGAGAAATACGTTGATGTGTTGTAAACCATTCTTTGCAAATTTATCTGTCATACTCAAAGATTTGCTGGGTTTTTCATCCTCCATATTTGGATGGTTTTCCGAGGGTATATCTTGTATCTTATGGTTGAATGATTTATGTGTATAACTTGTCTTATGAGGTTCATATATGCAATGTTTGATTAATAAAAGTTTTAAATTTCAAGCATCTCTTATTTTGCTCAAAGATTCACAATAGATGTATTTTTCCTTTTGTTGTTTGAATGTTGGTGGACGTTCAACTGCTTTCCTAATCCATGGGCCATATTTTATTTTCTTACGTTTCTCTATCACTTCGCATCGTAACTCGCCCTCGTGTACCTACTACGATAGTAGGTTGATATTCCCAACATTTTGCAGATATTTTCTAGACGTTCTACTATTTATTTTCATTATGGTTTTGGTTCTGATTTTGTTTCCCTTTCTCCTTCTGCTTCACTATCAACTAAGGACAATATTCAATAGTATTATCTAGTTCCTTGTGGTAGGTACATGTAAAACATGGGTTTTGTCATTCTCTTATGGAGTGTCTAGATGTTCTAGTTCTAATTTTTATTTTTGTTTTGGTTCTGATTTGGTTTCCTTTTTCCTACCACTTCGCTATCAATTGAGGACAATGTTCAATAGTATGACCCATTTATCTACGTTAGGTACATGTAGGACATGTCATCTGGTAATATCTTGTGAAGTGTCCCATTTGTCCACAATTGTAGCATAATATTTGTCCTCTTACTTTATCAAATCCACTACATCCTCTTCATATGAATCAATCTCTACTTGTTTGGTTTTGATACCTCTAGAAATTGTTCTGTTGCACCCCTCCTTTAGGTGTAACCTCCCCCTAAAATTTATATGCATATGTACTGCACTGCTCTCTCATAAGATCCAATGCATGGCAGTCCCTCTCATCATGGCCAACTTATTTACAAAATTTGCAATACAAGTTTGTTGGGGTACTTACATATTTCAACAATGTGGAGAAAACATTTAGAGAATGGTTTCCTATGTATATATCACACCATATTCATCCAGTGGGAAAACGGTTCAGAGTTATTGTTGCTAAGTAACTTCTATATGTCAGAAAGTCATTCTTATGGTGTCCTTCAGGCCTACACGTGGCACACCATATTTTCTCACATTTTTCTTTCCCTTTATCAGTTTCCTGTAATTGGATTATAAGTGCAACAAAATACATATGAACAGATTCCTACACTAATTTCTCCTATAGGATATGCTTCCAACTTCATCGCCAATTCTAGTGCATATAACTATGTCAAAATATTATGATGGGATAATCGGCCCTATATGTGTGGAAACAACCCTGTAATAAGCTGTTCTTTATGTTTTTCTTCATGAATATGAAATGTCACATTGTCCATTAATGTTTTGAACCTTTGATCAAACTCCAAGACTGACTCATTTTCCAATTGTTTGATTTCCTTCAACTCTGTGATATACTGCTACTCAAATTTAATCTTCTTGAAATATTTTACAAATTCATATTTCAACTCGACAAAATTTATGTTTGGAATATTGGTGTGATACTTCATATACAGGTTGTCATGGTGTAATCCATAAAGGTAGTTATCAACTGCGCCATTTTGGAATCATCATCTTGGACTTCCTCTACCTACTATATTTCTTCACACTCAAACAAATGTTGATCTGGATCATCGGTCCCCTTCCCTTAGAAGACAAGAACCCTAAAACTAGGGTCTACCCACGCTATTATGTTCAGAGTACTATTACTACTAGGTGTTTCAATTATGGTGTGACCAATACCCTTATGCCCACTACTCTAACTACTATTTCTATTACTACTAACTTGAAATACTGGATTTGGCTAAATTCTTACCTCAGATGTTGGGGATGTGCATGGGGTCGTGCGTTTGACACAAATCCCAATATGAATAGGATGACCCGCTTCAAGTGGGATGGGTTGATTTCCTTCTTCCTCTTAGTGCGACATCCTTGAATATGTGTCCCTCTATAGCAATTTATTTATTGATAGTCTTTGCAATGATTCTCTACCTCTGTCAAAATATTCTTCCTTCTATATTTCCATAATCGCTTCCCTCCACATAGTAGTCCCATCTCCTCTACTCTTACGTCTTCTTCCCCCCTTAGCATCCTCAATTCATCCTTTTTTTATTCATCCTTCACCTAATTTTATTTAGTTCAGTTTCTGGTAAGCCCCCAACTTCGCCACTTCGTGCGTAAATGGTTAACTCCTAGGTTGACATGATTATAGTATCATAATTCCTTTATTAGACAATAAATTCTTAATCTTGGTATATAATGACTTTAAGTACCTCTCTCATGGACCTTTAAAGAACACACTTTCTTATACTCTGTAGGATTTAGTATAATCTATGAGAAACTATGTGGTATACCCTTGCAAAATACTATCCAACCAAAAGTATAATACATGCAATATAATATTACTTAATATATTAATTATTCAGATATGATCAGGGGTCCAGTCCCTTGGAGCATCTAGTTGATATCTCAAATTTGATTAAACTAACTTTAAAAACCATTTTTCTCCTTCTGGCGTCTCTTCGACCAGGTTCAGTCCCTTTTCTCTTACACACAACAAATCCCAAGATATCATCCCGATAGAGAAAAGCCCAATCGATAACACCTACAATGCAGATGCAGTCTCACCCGAGATATCTTTCTATGGGTAACTGTCAGAACTAGGTTTCCACTACTTTGTTTTCCCATTGATGAGTCCACCTTGATTACCATCCCACAAACTCAAGAGTTAAGACAACATTGTATAAGCCAAAGCATATAAAGTGTGCTAGTGATATTCTATCTGCATAAGTGTGGTGTGGAGGTATATGAATCCCATCAGTAAATGGTTGTGATCCATTGATTTTAGTTTCCCAAAGTTTTTTTTTTAATCCCAACTATGTTATAAAAAAATTAATTATGCATTCTCATGACTTTTAATCTCTTACCATATTCAATGTACAATAGCATGTGGAATTTCCTTGAACATAGATTCTATAAAGTAAAAGCCATGTAGAAAAATTTGATCTCAACTCATCAATATATTTTATGAAGGTGTAAACATAACTTAACTATTATTGTTATCTTATAATTACTATAATTTTTGTGATATTTAATATTTCAACAACGAAGTAATCTCATTTTATTTGATAATTTGATAGCATATCATGACCTTGGAGATTATGGGGAATCATGCCTAACAACTAATTTGAGGATTAACATAAGTCGATTGTCAACATTTACAAGGTATGTGGCATGAAATGTTAATGTATGTAAGATAAATCCATAACACATTGCATTTTAAATGTCAGTAGGTGTTCATAGTAATTTACCAATATTATATTAAGTGGGTGTCCTCCAAGGAGATCCATGAGAGTGAATTATGAAGATGGAAGAACGAAATTGTAGAAATTGTATGTTTATTTGAAAAGGATCTCTCTGCAAGTTGCATGGACCTTCAAGTTCATCTGCTTATACACCTAGTAGGTGACATTGAAATGGCAGGTGTTGTATCAATGAGGTGGATGTTTTTCTTTGAGAGGTATATGAGAACACTAAAAATATAAGTCCGACAAAAGGTACATCCATAGGGTTTCATGGGTGAAGGGTATGTATTAAATGAAGCATTTTTATTTATATGTGAATTCCATGGTAAGGATTTTGAAGATGGTCCACGAATATGGGATGAAGAACGTGCAACAAATATTATAGATGGAGAGAAACCTAAATCTAATGATGTTCAAATAGAAGTTGGTGAGTAAAAGCATGATCATTGTGGTTATTTTTTTAATCAAGGTTGTGCCTCCTACAAGCCTTCCATGACAAAGAAAATGAAATGTAGTGAAATAAAACCAAAGAAAATGAAATGCAATGAAATAAAACCTAAAACCTCACATTCCCACCCAATTTTGATTTTGACTAAAAATTAGTGACACAAGTAAAAAGATGGAGCATGATGGGTCATCCCAACATCTATTGCTGAGTGGAAAATAGATGGAGACTTTCTTTGCGCAAGTGACTTAAGGGGATTTTCAATTTTAAAAAATAATGATATTAAAAAGTTGAAATTGTTTTTATTTTAAGATTAAATTATTTTAATTTTATTATTATCAAAATAATATTTAAAATAAATATATAGAATAATTTTTATTTATAAGATTTTTAAAAAAATAAGGGATTAGTTAATTGGTTCTATTTAATGTTGATTGATATTTGGATAATTTTGTGTTAGCAAGTACCTCATATAAATCTTACTAGGTGAGGGGTATTAGTTGACATTTACTAATTTATTGGAGATGTCATTTACAAATGCAGGGAATCCTCTCATGAGGCTTTTATTGAAAAAACAAATTCAATGAAAGTGCTTCAAATTCTCTTTTTGTGAGTTCTTATCATGCATTACTTCATACTAAATGAGAAATTGTTTTATATTAATTTGATACGATGGATAAGATAAGATACTTGTACAACGAACTTTCGATATGGTTGAATAAGCACACCATATGTATAACATTCAACTAGAAGGACAATAGAATCATGGTAATAGAAATGCCATTTTGGGAAATAAAGATTTCCATTGTCATTGTCACCATTAAATAATATAGAGGTTGTGGAAGCAACGTCATTGAGGATACCATAACTATTTGAAAGGAAGAATGAAGAGAGATATGCATCACCCATAAAACTCACCTATATACACATACCCAACAAGTAGAGCATTTTTCCTTTAATTAAGCTCGATTGATCCATATCTCAATTAATTTGTACAAATCAAGTTTCAATAGTCATCCATTTGATATGAGGCTATGAACATGTTTTAGTCATCAGACACATATAAATTGTATTTTCCGTAGTCTATCGTATATATGTTATGCAATAAATCCTCTCCTTATGAGCCAATGTGCAAGACACTGAACAAAGGAAATAATAACCTTATATTAACTTATCAAGAATCCAATGGAAGCATAATAAAGGGATTCAATCCCCTGAGTCTTGGGATTATTAATGACATGATAGAATTGGAATTGATACTTGATGAGGATTTGTTAGACAATTATATAATCAAATGTGTCATGAAAGTTATCTAGTGTCAAGCGGTTTACATTCTAACCAAATTTTGAGGTCGAAGGAGAGGAATTGATTCTAGTTTTAAAGAAAAATAATAAATTTCACTACTATGTGCATTAGATTGACCAATTTCCCAATGAGAATCCAGGAATAAGGGAGGGAAAAGGCCCCTCCAACTAAAATCCAATAGAATTTGCAAAGGAAGAAAATACAAAGAGGAGAACCCTAAGGTTGTGGGGAAAATATCAAAAGAGTCTTGTATGAATGAAGCTTAATCAAGAAGTAGCCTCATTGTCACTCATTGATGTACTCACCACTCAAATTAACACTCCAGTGATACAACTATAAACACATGTGTAACTTAAAGGGAACTAAGAAGGGATTTCCATTGTCACCACAACAATTCCCTTTCTCACTTTAACTCAAATCTCCTTTGACACGAGGAGGAATTCATAGAGTACAATTGCTAAAGGTATGCAATGGAGGATCGAGGTGATATGAATAGTTAGCTTGATCAAAATGAGAATTGTACTATAGGACAGTAAAGCAGGGATGATTTTAAGGAACCATACTTATTTAAAAGTGTATAAATGTTGGCGAATATCACCAATTCTTAAAATGTCAACTATAAAATGATTGGCGATATTTTTCAAAAAATATGTTAATTTCCAAGGATTTTATATCGTTTATATAATAATTTGGCGATTTTTAGGGTGAAAAAAATTTACCCCATCAAAATTGGGCGAAGCAGGGCTTCAAAAAATGCAAAATGGCAAAACTTTTTTGGGAGAAAAACATGGAAAAATAGCCCATTGGGCTAAAATTCGCCCCTAAAATTATCCTTGCAATAGAGTGGATGGAGCACTGACACTAGTGCCTATCTAGCTTAGGAAAATGGAGTCAATGAAGAAAACCAGAAGGGTTGAAAATTAGATGAATGGGGATAGTGATAAGTGTTGTTAAAACATGCTAAATCTTAGTTATGAATGACAAATAATATTTCTATTAATAAAGGTTTTGGGTCCATTATAAAGGTGTTATATATATGCACATGCTTAACACATAATGGGTGATCTTACTTCAAATTGGAAATGTCATGCAACCTTATGAATAAATGGTATACCATGAAGGATTCAACTAGAGAGTAAAGGATTCAACATAAAGGATTCTGGCTCTATTCCAAGCGTTATACCTGAATCTATACTTGGCACTATGTTGGATGTTTTCTAGGTACAATTCTTGACTCTATTCCTAGCTCCATACTTGGTGCTATGCTTGGCCCTTTTCCTAGGGAAAATTCTCTTGCATTATTACCTTATGAAATTCCTATCACTATTTATCGTGCTATGTCTATCTCTATACCTAGAACTACGCCTAGTGCAAGTCCTAGCACAATTCCTTCTGAAATTTATGGCTAATTTCCTAGCACAAATTTTGGTGCTAATGTTGGAGCTATGTCTGATGTTATGTCATACATTTTCCCAACACAATTCCTATCTCTACACCTAATAGAATTCTTAGCGTGGTTCCTTTTAAAATTTATTGCGTTAGTATAGGAGATATACCTGGCTCTATACTTGGTTCTATGTTGGATGTTTTATAGGTGTAGTTCCTGGCTCTATACTTGGCATTATGTCAGATGTTTTTCTTGGCGCAATTTTCGGTGCTAACCCTGGCTCAATATATGGTGCTATGTTTGGTGTTATTTTAGATGTGTTTTTGGAGGCTATCTAGGCGTTATATGGGATTCTATTTTGGATGTAATTGGGATGCTAAATTTTTGATGTTATTCTAGGTGTCATACTTGGCTCTATACCTAGCACTATCTTGGCCGTTTTATAGGCACAATTCATAGCTCTATATTTGGTGCAATGCCAAATGTTTTTCCTGGCAAAATTCATGGCGCAATTCATGGCGCTAACCTTGGCTGAATATATGGTTCTATGCTTGGTGCTATTCTGGACGTTTATTTGGAGGCTATTTTGGGCATTATATGGGATGCTATTTAGGATGTTAATTGTGACACTAATTGGGATGCTAATTAGCGCCCAAAATAGTGTTGAATTTTAAAAAGTGGCACTAATAATGCCATTAAAAGCGCCATCCCGTCGAAAAGTGTCCACTTTGTCCAAAAAGTGATGAAAAATACACTAAAAGTGATAGTGGACGCTAAAAAGGAAGCTAAAAGATATGCTAATCACAGGGTTTTGTTGTAGTGATGTATGTATTGGAGTAATAGTGATAATGTATATAACATATACAATGAATATGAATTTGTTGGTACTTGAGAAAGAGGGGGTTGTAGTGGCACCTATAGGATTCTCGAAGTTATTTGGGTAATTTAGAATTTATATGTATCTTAACAATTGTAAACCAAGCTATGGAGAACTTGTATGGTTTTTTTCTTGAAAATTGTAGTGTTTTGATAAACTTTGGAAGGATAAATTTTCATATTTTGATACCTTATGAAGCATGACTAAAAATTAGAAAATTGATACGATGATATTAGGAATGAAATGGGTTGGATTGTTGAGTTACCAACAATGATGGAAAGTATTGAAAATTTTTATGAACAGACCTCGTTCAAGCTGTCTTTTTACTTGGAAACTAGAATTTTGAAATTGGAATTTGGAACTAGGAAAAGTTGTTGACTAGGAAGTTTGCATACATGTTGTTGATGGTGTCTACCTTACAAGAAAATTTTTTATTTGGAGGATTTCCTTTGAAAATATTGAAGTTGAAAATTTTAGTCCAATATTATAGTGTATCAGAAGTATTTTCAACTAGATTTTCAAATAGTTTCTAAATGCAATAAAAAAATACAAATAGGATAAAACCAGTTCCTAACAATGGATACTCAATAGTGATCAAAACCACCTTCTATCCCTATTCAATTTGCTTCGATTATACTTTCATTATGAAGTTAATGACTATCTTTGTTACACATAATTTTCATCTGTGTTAGTCATCTTGTGATACCCCATTTCCTCAATCCCTAAATTCAATATTAGGGTGGATGGAACCTTGTTTCCCTTGTGCTACAGTTATCTTATTTTGTGACCTAAACATACCTTTCTTTCTTAGAATCATGTTTCAATCTCCCATATGCATCTTGTTCCCTTTGCAACATGATTCATCGACATGTCCTATCTCCATTGCAGAGCATGTCCACCCATCTCGACACCTATTGTTGAACTTCCAAAGCACGTGAACCTCTGTATGGGCATAAAAATGAGATTTTGAGAGTTTCTAGAGTGTTATCTTGATGAATAGAGTATTATCCATGCATTTTTTGATATATCTCAAGCTCCTTAGTTTTCAGGATTGCATCTCATCCTTTTCCCACATTAATCTCAACCTACTTGTATCCACATTGTACTATAAATTGTGTCCTTGGGCCATTGATTGGAGGAGAAAATCTATAGAGGTTATATGTTGGGGGATTTGGTTCAGATATTTAGCTCATTTGGAGTGTTATATCTCATTTCTTATTTGACTTGTTGGTGAAAGGAGACCATTGGAAAGAGGACACAACTCCAAGGCCTAAACGGTTGTACTATTTCTTGTGATGTCTTTTAATACAAATAATATGTTCTTTCCCATAACTTAGTTTTGTTAATCATGTTATATCATATCTCCTTGGATATTTGATTATATAAATCTTATTACAACTAACTCAAGCCACTTTTATCTTATTTGTATCCAATTGGTTGCAGGTACTAGTGTTTGCAAAGGTGAGTTTCTCTTAGTCTCTGTTTGTCATCACTTGATTGATCTAGGTCAGAGTTTATATATTTGTGGTGCTTTATTCTAGATATATACAATAACGACTATGAAGGTCAACTTGCATCTATTCTTGGGACTAATATGCTTACCAAACTTGGTGACGATACCGGGGATCATTTAGATCTCCCTCACTTGCACTAAGATCCTTAAATATTGTTTTGTTTTGCTTAATTCTTAGCATTTTCTAGTTTCTTTGAGTCTCTGGATCGTCCACATTTGTTCTAGTTTATATCATTAGAGGTCAAGTCCCATTTCACTTTTTGTTTACTCAAAAAACACTTTTTACAAAAATCAACACACTTTGTCCTTTGGTATAGTGTGTCCTCTATCACAGACATGTCTTGCATTCACTCACAAAATGTCCTCGATGCACCTGGGTTATTTATACAGTCATGTCCACTCATCCAAATGCATTGTGTTTCACAACAAACCACATCGAGCTGCAAAATTTTGTAGTACGACCGAATCTTTTCTCTAAATTGGATTGGGTATTTTCCTGAGGTCTGTACCTAACTCTTTCAATCCCTGATTCTCTCTAGAACTGTCATTTACCTCCTTTACTTAGTTTCCTTGAGATTTTTTGTGGTTTTCTATTATTATGACTCTGCACTATAGTTAGGAGCATTTTAAGATTAAATTTTAAGTAAAATGAATTGCATTTCAAAAAAATCCCCCTCATGTCCAAGGGGGACCACGAATCATATATTATGCAGTCTCTTTAACTTATATGCATTTTACATTTAGAAAATATTTTATGTTTCTTTCATTCAAATTTATTCTTGTTTCTTTTCTTGACACGTCTTCCTCCTTTTCATAGGTAGGATTCATCGAAATTGGAAAATTTGCATTTCATTTTTGCATGCATGTGTTGAGTTTGTTTGAGAAATTTGGATTGATATAGTTTCAAGCTTGAGTGTATGCTACTGAATTTTTACAATTTGGGAAAAGATTCTCTCTCTCTCTCTCTCTCTCTCTCTCTCTCTCTCTCTCTCTCTCTTGTACATAAATTTCATTGAATGAGAAAAATTGCATATCATCTAGTAGGTGCATGGTTTTAGGAAAAGTCCACAATCCATCTTTCCATTTAACCATTCTAGTTAAAATCAAGTTGTAGCTCATTTCGAATATTTATTAACTTGAGTGATATGTTAGAGATGTGTTCCAACATCTTTAAATGTAGGAGCTATCATTACTTTCCTTCATTGCAACCTAGGGATTGTGTGGTTCTTCCACGTACTAGTCGGTATGTCAAAGGACCTTTCACATCCTTTTATGGTATATAGAAAGGTAATTTATGTACTCGATGATATATTGGAAGGCCCCTTTCAAACAGTTGTGCATCAGACATCACTACTATGGATTTGAGATCTCACGTACCTTGTGTATATAGGGAGACCCCTCTAGGAGCCTGAAACCAACTGAGTAGACTATTGGTCATCTTGTTGAAGCAATGCATCGAGGAAAAAACTTGACGAGATGCTACACACATAATGTTAAGGTATTCGGGTATGCATCCAAGTGTACAGTCCCAATCCTCCTTCGTTCGTATTATTGTTGGACCCTGTGGTATATCGTGAGTTTTGATGACTTGACACTCTCATGAGGATCCAACTTTTTCAACTCCACCTATCACATATGTTTTATTATCACCTTAGATTGATTATATCTTATTGTATGTATAGTTAATAGGTCTTTATCCAAAGAGGTAGCTTTGTCACTATATCTATGTCTACGCCAATTGGGACTACTAACCATGGGACCCCTTCTCAAGGGCTACTTGCTATTTTTCATTCATTTGGAAATGTTGGTCCTCCATTCATTGCTACTTTGAATATTCTTGGATTAAATATAGGTTTACCGATAGGGTTATTCAATCCAATAATATTGGATTCATCCAATATCCTGAATGGTAATCCCCCATCGTAAGAACACCCACCCCATGTAGATCCTCCACATTGTTTCCTAGTTGTGCCTTATTCCATTTATTCCTCTTCTCCTGTTGAAAGTTATGATTCTAATAATCATGTATATAATAAGAAGAAGAATAAAAAGAATATTAAGAAGAAGAAAGACAAAAAAAAACCAGGTCTTAACCGTCCACTTCTTCATATCCTAAGAATTTTGATTCACCTAAAACAACACCTAAAAAACCCAAGTTCCCATGTAGGCATTGTAAGGGTGAACACCTTCTTAAGGATTTCCAAGTTCTTAGAAGTGTGGTGAAAAATATATGAGCATATTGTATCATCATTTGTTGGTCATCATAGTGATGATACCCCATTAGTGAGTGCCTCTCTACTTAAGAGTCAAAAAGGTTGAGTCAAGAATCCTTTCATGTTGTGTAAGGAAATGCATATCGCATAGATTTTTCCTCGTATGGATGATTAATGGAAGTTATTTATGTTCCTCAATCACAGCTTCTGATTTGTTATCATAAGTTTCCCCTTGACCTCTCACTAGTCGACAAAGTGGTCAATTTGATTCCATCTTCAATCAATTCCACTCTTTCTTTAAAGAGTGAAAAACAAGAAAACCATCCTACTCTCCCCTCCAAGAGTGAAGTTGTAGTAATAAAGTTTAAATCATCTCTACTTGATCCCACTCTCCCATTGAAAAGAACTGAGAATTGATTAGTCACATCGACATAATATTTGTCTCATCCTACTCTTCTAGTTCAGAGTGAATTGAAAACAAATAAATTTTTCATGGTTGGTTCGGATTGTTCTAGGAAAGGGGAAATTATGTCTATTTCAAAAAAACCCCCTCCAAGTATTGATATTATTTCATTTGATTAGATTAATCTAATATAATCTCGTCTTTATTCAAGTGTTCATTTCCAAATATCTGTGCGGATTCCCACTAGGAACATGCTTCACACCATTGTGGATGAAGGGGATTTTGTTAATATTCTATCCTCAACTGTTTGGAAATCTATAGGTTCTCCTCATCTTTTGCCATCCACCGATCATATACTATATTTTGATAGAATACCTACTACACCTTTATGTATCCTTCCTCACTTTCCTATTACCTTAGGAGGGAAAATTTTCTGCATCGATGTTGTGGTAGTCCAAGGTCCCTTATATTTTAATATGCTCCTTGGATGAGATTATATGTTCGCAATGAAAGTTGTAGCGTCCTCACTCTTTTGAGTGATTCATTTTCCCCATGATAGGAAGATCGTGACTATTGATTAACTTTTATTTGTTAATCCTAATCCTCACATGAATCCTAGTCATCACACCTCCTTGAATTTCCCTCAAGTTCTAGTGGTTTATTTCCCTTAGGGATAGGGGGCATGTCTCCATCCTAGGCATCATGTTGGAGTTATCCCCTTAGATTTAGCTGATGGGCTGAATGCTACCAACCTATGGACATCATGTTGAGTAGGTACTTTTCCCAACTAGAATTTACCTTTGGTTTCAAGATTCTATAATAATGAAACCATTCCCAAGCAGACCTTACTTCTATTTTCAAGCTTGTGTAAAAATGAAACCATTTCAAAGAAAATTTTACATTCGGTTTCAAGCTTGTGTAAAAATGAAACCATTCCCGAGCATAGTTTATTTATGGTTTCAAGCTCGTTAAAAAATAAAATCAACCTTGAGATTAGTTTCATTCCCTTTTAATCTCTTTAAAAAATGAAATGGGATACCTTGAGCATATTATCATTCCCTTTTAATCTTGTTAAAAGATGAAATTGGTCACCATGAACATAGTTCCCATTTTGTGTCAATCTCATTAAAAAATGAAAAGGGCTACTACAAACATAGTTCTTTTCTGTTTCAAGATTGTGTAAAAATGAAGCAAGTCCTCACAAGCATAGTTATTGTATGTTTCAAGCTTATGTAAAAATGAAATAGGTCATTCCACTTAGTCAAAATTTCCTTCCTTTTTAGGAATTAGATCTTCATTTAATTTTCCTTTGCTACTATATCTTATTTCTTCCTATATGTTTTCTTTATTCCTCTCTTCGAACTAGATTCGGTCCCTCCTTGTTGTGCAACAAATCCAAAGATATTGGATTGGCAGAGAAAGGCTCAGTCGGCAGCACCTGCCACACAGATGTAGTCTCACCCGAGATATATTTATATGGGTAACTAACATAACCAATTTTCTGCATTTGGGTGGGGGATTTCGGGTCCCTTGGTCTTCTACCAAGACACTTTATAGAATCTGATGGGTGGGGTATTTATACTTATTACACATATTTAAGTTGTGCTAAAACTAGCCATTTGACATGTATTATCACATCAAACCTGATGAAACATAAGCACATTCAACAATAATAGTGCGGCGATTACATATAAACTCATTCATAATAAATTACATAAAAATATATTCATGGAAATGTATATATGCAACTGAATCACACTCATCATTCACACATTTGAAATGGTATCTAACATGGAAAACCATTCAGGAAAAAACACAAAGGCGCTATTCATCTGGCATGAAAAATATATGTCACCTTTTGTCCGCACACTAAGCGACATACTATGTTATAGATCTCTCTTATTTATCTATACAGACTTCTTCCTCCTTTGATGCTCTTTGATATTCTATTCTCTATACTTCTCTACTTGACTCTACTAATGATATCCACATAGCATGGATCAACTCAATATCTTATAAGAATCTATTTTCAATTTGCACACAACCTGGATCGAATCACTCTCTTCTACACTCCTGCACACTCAGATGCAGGTTCTTCAAATCCTCTCTACGACTCAACACACTAACATACAATACAATCATTATGTCACTAAATGACTTGATTCTACTGAAGTTAACATGAACAAACCCTCCATAGGCTAACCCACATACAAATTAGGTTCCTCCTTTTATAGACTCTTACATGTCTCTCTGAGCTGTCTTCATACTGTTAGCCAATTACAAGATGTATTTCCTATTTTATCGACACATGTTAGTATGCACTAACAACCTGACTTACAAAGATGTTTTCATACATGTGGATTCCGCTAACTCTATCCCTCCTTGTACCCATGATCTTTCCAAACTATCGATTTCTATTCATTGTGTCGATGCATGTCTTTTGACATGGTTAACTTTGTCGCATCCATCCTTGTCGCATCCTTTCCTTTTGTCATTGTTCCTCTTCTGTCAGGGAATCTATTTTTTTGCGAACTCTGTTCTTCTTTTGTCATAGCTATGTATTTCCTTAGATATTTATTATTCATCTACTTCTGTTCCTATTATGTTTTCTTCTACCTTGTATTTCTTCCTTCTGCGACTGATTCTGTCGCAACTCGTTTCCCTTCTTTCCTTCTTCTGTTCTTCCTTGTTTATTTCTGTCGCAGACCCTTTTAATTCTTGCGACATGGATATTTTATATCCCTAGTAAGAATTCTGAATGAATTATGCCTATCTTTCCCTAGGCCCAACATGTCCCCAACACTCACATGTGTCTCTTCCCAAGCCATGCAAAGATATTCTTCCATCTCCTTACTTGTGTCGACTTTACCTTGAAAATATTGGAATATTTTTAGGATCTTTGTTGTCTCTCGTTGCATGTATTCCTCTTCTTTCTTCAAGTTTTCTACAAGTTCAGAACTGAGATGTTCCAACGCTATGAGCCTTGTTGCTTCCACTACTCATTGTACTCTCTAATGTACAGGTTGAATAATTTCTGTAACTCTTTCATATTCAACCTACAACTCCTCAACTTTATCTTCCTGTTGATGTTGTGGTGCACGCAACACCGTCACTTGCTACTGTGACTTCTTCACTTATGTTTCCTTAGTCATATTATATGCTAAGGGTAATTATTTCATCTCATTCTTTAGCTGAGTTAATTTCTTTAGTTGAAGGTCTTCCATTAAAGCTTCCCAAGTTGGAGAGACTTGGTCGAAAGCCTTAACACATAGTTTCTCTGCTTGTTTTATCTTCTTCGTAGAATCTGGTACTTGGATTCATGCTTCTATCATATAAAGTTACTATTTCAGAGTGGTAGGTTGGAAGAGATGGAAAAAATTATCAACATCATTGATTCTTAGAACTAAAGACAAGATTCGAAGTGTGGTCCTGGGAATATGTCCTTTTGCTTCTTCCCTCTTATAGGAAGACCCTGTTACTCAAATTCTTCTTCATCCGCAATGAAATTTGGCATTTAATCGTCTTCTCTATTTTGTTAATGGTGAGTTCTACCATCTCATCGATGCCTTCTACTTATTTGATGATGAAATATTCCATTTCATCGACGTCTTACTTTTCTTCGTTTGAATACTCCATCTCATATTCTTCGTTTAAACACCGTAACCAAATATATCATGTTCTTCTTGTACAATTGATGGCGATGGTGATGTAATTTATCTATGTTTTTTGTTATCTAAATGCTGGTTCAGATTATCAAGTTCTAATAATGGATGTTAGGATATTTAGACACTTAGGAGTTAGTTAAGATCAACTTGTGTAATATATATGTTCGGTAAAAGTGCATTTATTTAGTATGCTTTTGTAAATATTCTAATACGATGGTCACGATATGTTCTAGACACAGAGTGATCTGACAGTTCAACTTATCTTAGATCATACCTACCATTGCTCCATGGATTAACACCCGATTGGTCTATGATCTCTATTTAAAGAGCATAGAGGGTCCTCGGCTAGTTGATCGATTATGAGAAGCTCATGTAACTTTATTTCTTTTGCATAATAAATTTCTCCAAGTAGCCATTTGGCTGGGGACGTGGACTGTTTCCCTCTCAAGGGTTTTAACCACGTGACAAACATCAGTGTGTTGATCTGTGATCTTTTTGTGTGAAGAAGTTGCTCAAGGTGTTTGGTCTTTTGGGAGTACCCTATGTACCCGAACATGGTATCAAAGCTTTTATGAAGAGCCGCTTTCGGTTTTGATCAAGATCTGGAATCGGTGTTGCTGAAACTTTGAAAGGTTTCTGGTTCTGTATTTTTTGTGCATTTTTGGCCTATGGGAGCTGTTCTATTGCATCTGGAGCACCGTTTCCATTGGGAAATAGTTTTTGTTTCACCAAAAAACTTTTCCGTTTGCTCCAGAAACACCCATTTCGGAAAATATGAAGGTATAATGTTACAGTGACGGATTTGTTTTTTGTAAATCTCTCATATTTTATCAGTTTATTATTAGATGTTTTTTGTTTTAGTCTTGGACAGTTGCCTTCCCTGACTGCATATGCTCTTTTCCGTGCACCTTGCGTGATCGTGGCGAATCAGAAACAGTAAGGGAGAGTTTTTTTTCTTGTCTTCTCGGCTACGTATTCTCTTTGTCGTGCACCTTGTGCGATCACGGAAAATCAGAAATAGCGAGAAAACATGAAAACGTAGACTTTCCGGGTAAGCTAACCAAGATCTAACCCCATTGTGTGGAAAAGTTTTTTTTGTGTTTGTTTTTCGTTGTTTTTGGTGATTTACAGGAAAAGAAAGCAAGCACAGAGAACGAGAGAGAAGAGTAAAAAAAAAATCCCCCTTTCTCTTTCCATTATTTTAAGTACCTTTTAAACTTAGCTCACTTGGTCCAAAGTTGATTTATTACTTAATAGGTCTTGAGTTTAAGTCTTATTAAGCTACTTTTTAGTGCATGCAATTTCTATTTTCAAGTTACTTTATTGTAAAAGTGCATCTCATATAAATAAAATAAAATAAAAGTGAGTCACTTAAGTCTTTTAATTTATTGCCGCACTATTCAAAAGTCACATTATTGTAAAAGTGAACATCACTTATTCTACAAAAGTGATTCACTTCAAAGCAACTTTATTGTAAAAGTGATTGTCAAAGGTTGATCTTGGGAAGAGGGGGCTTCTTTTTTTAGTTGGTCAAGTTAATATCTACCACGTCACTATTGGGGACATCTTCAACTTTTTCTTTGATCAAGCATAACTTCATCATCCAGAATCAGTTTTAAGTGCCATTTTTTTTAAACCGCATATTTTTTCGAGCTCTTTGCATCCAGAAGTTAGTTTCTATTATTTCACCCATTATTTTATAGTATGGCTGCCCCTTGTGATATTATACTTACAAGTTCTAACTATTTCTCATGGAAATTTCATATGGAGGATGTTCTGTGAAGTATGGGACTTTTCAAGATAACCTCAGGGAAAGAAACAGAACCCACTGATGATGATAAGAAAATTAAATGGGAAAATAGATGTGATGAAGCTCGTGGATTGATTGGGATGTCAATATCTACTGATTTGCGATTCCACATATCTGGAATTGATGAACCTAATCTTGTTTGGAAAAAGTTGGAATCTGTGTTTCATAAACACAATGAAATTCAGGGTCATCAACTTGAGAATGAGTTGCTTTCCTTGAATCTAAATGATTTTTCATGCATTCAAGACTATTTATCTAAGTATAAAACTCTTAGAATATTATGTGCAGAATGCAAGATTAAGAAAGAAGACAACTTAATGTATTTATCATATTCTTTCAAAACTTGGACCTGCATATTCTGTTTTTGTATCTACATTCTACTCCATGAAAGAATCCTTGAATGCAGCTAGATATCAAGAGCCTAGCCTTGAATCCTTTTATGATTCCTTAATTAGAGAGCAAGATAAACTCATTCATCTTGGAATAATTAACAATGCAGATAAATCTGGGAAAGCCTTATTGTCCCAATAGAAAGAAAAGTTCAAGCCTCCCAAGAAACATAATTTTTGCAATCATAAGCAAAAAAACAAGGGTCCCAAACCTTCTCAGTCAGCTCCTTCTTTAAAAAATGACAAATGATCCAAGCAAAAAGGAAAGAAGACTGAGCGTCATTGCAATTTTTGTGGGAAAGATAATCATGATGAATCTAAGTGTTTTAAGAAGATGGCAGCCTTGGAAGTAGCAATGAAGAAGCACCACATCAACCTAGATTCGTCTTCAGAATATACCTCTCATGGACATGCACTTTGTGCTTCTGGTTACTCTTATACTGCATCTTCTTCTTCTACTTCAATTGAATGGCTCATTGATTCTAGAGCATCTTATCATATGGCCAAGGATAAATCCATCTTTTCTACTATGCATGAATGTAACACCAAACAAATATTTGTTGGTGATGATAGATCTCTAAGTGTTGTAGGATATGGAACAATTCCAGTAGAAAATGGTCATTTCAGTGATGTACTATGTGTTCCAAAAATTTCCTGCAATTTGTTATCAGTCTATCAAATTACTCATTCAAGTGAAGGTAAAACTGTGATGTTTACACCTCACCAAGTTGTAATCAAGGATTTTAAAAATCCTTAAAATGTCCTTGCTACTGGAACTGTTGATGATATTACCAATTTGTACAAATTTGACAACTTTGGGTCATCACCTTTTCCTTCAGTTTTTGTTGCTCATAGTGATGACTTGATCAAACTTTGGCATGAGCAATTTGGTCACTTAAATTATTGCTCATTGCAACAACGATGTAAAGACAACATGGTGACTGGTCTTCCACTGGTATCTTGCAAGGATGGTGTTTGTTCCGGTTGTGTACTCGGAAAACATCATCGGGACAGTTTTGACAAACGTGTGTCTTGGCACGCCTCAGTTCCCTTGGAGCTTGTGCATAGTGACTTGTGTGGCCCTCTTCCATCTACTTCCTTTTCTGGTTGCAAATATTTGTTAACTTTCATTGATGACTACTCCAGAAGCACTTGGGTTTACTTCCTAAAACTTAAGAGCGAAGTATTTAACATGTTCTTGGCCTACAAGGCCCTTGTTGAAAAAAAATCTGGTCATCAAATTATTAAGTTAAGATCTGACAATGGAGGAGAATATGTTAACAACAAGTTCACTAATTTTTGCACTAAACAAGGAATCCAAAAATAGCACATTGTTCCATATATACCACAACAAAATGGTGTAGATGAATGGAAGAACCGCACTTTAAAAGAAATGGCTAATTGTATGATTCAATCTAAGGGACTAAGTCTTCAATATTGGGCTGAGGCCATAAATTGTGCAAATTACATATTTAATCGTACACCCACTAAATTTTTACGAGGTATAACACTGGAAGAAGCATGGAGTAAAATTAAACCAGATGTAAGTCACTTTCGTGTGTTTGGTTGTGAAGCATGGGCTCACATTCCAGATGGAAAACGGAAAGCATTGCAGCCTAAAAGTGAAAAGTGCATATTTATTGGATATTCTGAAGATGTAAAAGGTTATAGACTTCTTCAGCAACATTCTCATGATATAATCATTAGAAGAGATGTTAAATTTGATGAAAATCTCTTGTCCTGTGAGCCTAACTTGGTGGGTGTGCCATCTTTTGCTTGCGAGCCTAATTTGACGATTGTGCCTTCTTATTCTTCTTCTTCTTCCAGCTTCCTTGAAAGGTTTCCAACTCCAGTTTCTGATGATCATAGTGAGGATGAAAATCCACCTCCACCTGCTCATGTTCCTCCAGTTGCACCAGAACCAATACATCCTCGATGGGTCCGTTCAACATATGAAGCAGCTGGTGATCTTGCCAGTGATCTTAGAGATCAACGTCGAACATGTTCTCAGTTTCAGCGAGCCTCTTCTCTTTTGGCTCAAGTTTTCAATAATCATGATCCAGAAACTTTTCCAGAAGCTTTAGGAAATCCAGATTGGGATGCAGCTGTGGATGAAGAATATCGTTCCTTAATGGCGAACGATACTTGGGATCTTGTTCCTCTTCCAAAAGGAAGAAAACTTGTCAGATGTAAATGGGTCTACAGAACTAAGTATGCATCAGATGGAAGTGTTGTAAGACTTAAGGCAAGGTTAGTTGCCAAATATTTTTCCCAAGTTGAAGGGATTGACTACAATGAAACCTTTGCCCCTGTAGCAAAAATGAACTCCATCTGCCTTGTTCTTTCCCTTGCAGCCTTACATAACTAGGAAGTCCATCAAATGGATGTCAAGTCTTCCTTCTTACATGGTGATTTACATGAGGAAATTTACATGGAATAACCTCCTAGATATGTTCAGAATAACTCTAGCCTTGTTTGTCTCCTTAAGATATCCTTATATGGCCTTAAGCAAGCTCCTAGAACTTGGTATGCCAAAATGGATAGCTTTCTCCTTGACACTGGTTTTTCTATATGCCATTCTGACCCCAATGTCTATACCAAGAAAGTAGGAAACCATCTCATCATACTTGTTCTTTATGTTGATGATCTTATCCTTACTGGCAGTGACCCTAAACTTATAACCCATGTGAAATCCAATCTTAAGCAAAATTTTGAAATGTCAAACTTAGGACATTTGCATTATTTTCTTGGTCTTCAAGTCTTTCAAGACAAATAAGGAATCTTTCTTTCCTAGTATAAGTATGCTTGTGACCTTCTTCGTTGCTTCCACATGGAAGATTGTAAACCAGCCCCTTCTCCCTTCAAGTCTGGAGTCACACTTTCTACCACTTGTACTTCCCCTGAAGTAGATGCCACCTTGTATCATCAGCTTGTTGGTAGTCTTTTATACTTGACTCATTCCCATCCTGACCTTTCCTTTTCCATTGGTCGTGTTTCCCGTTATATGCAAACTCCTCATGAAAGTCACTGGAAAGCAGGAAAAAGAATACTTCGATATATTTTAGGTACAATTCAGTTTGGGATTCATTAGAGTACAGGGGGGAAACCTTTGTTGGTTGGTTTCACTGATTCAGATTCGGCCAGCGAACCTGATGATCGAAAGTTTACTGCAGGTTATGTTTTCAGTCTAGGATCTGGACTTGTCACTTGGGCTTGTAAGAAACAAGAAGCTCTTTCTCTTTATTCAGCAGAAGTAGAATATTGAGCCGCAGTTAATGCCAGTCAGGAAGCTTTATGTATTTGATAGATCCTTCCAGATTTTGGATTCGAGCAGCAGTAGCCTACTCCACTTTGGTGCGGCAATCAAAGTGCCATCAAGCTTGCCAAAGATCCATTTCTACATCAACGCAACAAACACATTGAGCTACACATGCACTTCATCAGAAATCTTGTTCATGATCATGTTATTGAAGTGCTCTATTTCCTTACAGATGATCAAGTTGCAGACATCTTCACCAAGTCTCTTACAGAAGCAAAGTTTTCTAAACTTCGGTCTATGTTAGGAGTTCAGGAATGTGTCCTTAAGGGGGGATAGGCTCTAATTCCTCCTTCCTTCTCCTAATAGTGTCACTTTTGTAAATCCTTCAATTCTATCCCAAGTTGTTCTTAAGGGGGGATGTTAGGATATTTAGACACTTAGGAGTTAGTTAAGATCAACTTGTGTAATATATTTGTTAGGTAAAAGTGTGTTTATTTAGTATGCATTAGTATGTATTTGTAAATATTCTAATATGATGGTGACAATATGTTCTAGACATAGAGTGATCCGATGGTTCAACTTCTCTTAGATCATACCTACCATTGATCCATGGCTTAACACCCGATTGGTCTATGATCTCTATTTAAAGAGCATAGAGGGTCCTTGGCTAGTTGATCGATTATGAGAAGCTCATGTAACTTTTTTTCTTTTGCATAATAATTTGATCCAAGTAGCTATTTGGCTGGGGCCATGGACTATTTCTCTCTCGAGGGTTTTAACCACGTGACAAACATCGGTGTGTTGATCTGTGATATATTTGTGTGAAGTGGTTGCTCAAGGTGTTTGGTCTTTTGGGTGTACCCTGTGTACCCGAACAATGGATACTTTTCACTCTGGCAAATTGTTCCACAAGTTTATCCAACAGTTTCAGTGGAGTTTCATTTGGAAATCGAATTCCAACTGATGCTTCTTCATTCTTCATCAGCAGTGCTGAGAAGGCCTTACTCTTGCGGGAACCATAACACTTCTCATTAGCGAACCTAGTAGGTCGGTTTGTATCCTTAGCTTAGGGAGGAATGGAACTAGCTTAGCTTCCAATCCCATCCCTGCTTGTGGTGGAACATACCTGATAACATTTTCATCAATCAACATCAGTAACATAACTTCAATCACAGAATCTGTGAGTGCAGTGTCACTAGGATTCATAGTAACCATACTTTTGTAACCATAACCCTTACTTCAGCCTAGGGATTTGTGGAGACCAATTGCTCATTAAAATGCATCAAACCGAGTTAAAAATGAAGGGAAATGTGAGTGATACCTACTCGTTCAAGCTTTCAGATCTTCACACGTGCCAACATCAAGTAGAACAGTGGAAACCTTATCTATCACATGGACACCTGTTTGAATCATTATGCAGAGAATGCCATGTAATCTTCCACTTTTTTCTATGACTTCATTGCAATCATGATTGAATTGATTTAAAATCATACCACCAAAATATCCTATAATTTTCAAATTAATTCCCTCCAACTGTCATATCGGAAATTACTGACATCTAGTTGTCTTATCTGTGCTTCCCGAATTTCCTGCGACAGCATCTCACTCCTTGTGATTTGTCTTCTCTTTTGATAGATCTTCTATTCCTGCGACATACTAAGTTTCTTCTCCCTGAATTTATGGTTTGCACCAAACATCGAGTCTACGAGACTCGCTTCTTAGTGTGGTAGACTTACAGTATGCGAACATAATTTTTTCTCTTTTTCCTTTTTCACTTTTCTTTCTTTTCTCTCTCTTTCTTCCTTTTCCCTTTTTTTAATGCAACATGGTCGTTGCTATCATGATACAGCTTCAACAAACTTCCATTCACCAATCCTTGGACCTCTGTTCCATCAAACTTTCATAATTTCACTACTCCTCCATTAGTTATCTTCGTGACAATATATGGTCCTACCCAATGTGTTCTCAAATTTCCTGGATGATTGAAAAATTTGTTGTCATACATAAGAACAAGTAATCCAAACTCAAAGTGATTTTTCTTAATGTGTTGATCATGCCATGCTTTTTTCCTTTGTTTTTCAACATTTTGATTAAAAGCATGCAACAAAACGTTCTTCGTCCAGGTGCAAAAGTTGCAACAATATTTCTTTGACAGCATCGACATTTGTCATCTCTGTGATTGCAACAATTATTAAGCTCAAGACAATATAATCCATAGGAATCACAACTTCCTGCTCATACACCAACTAAAATGGAGTTTGTCCTGTCAATTTCTTACAAGTCGTGTGATATGCCCATAATACTGCTAATTTTTTTTTATCTTAGTCATCTCTTTGGACTTTACAAACCTTTTTCAATGCATTCTTCCTAAGTTTTTTAAAGGCTTCGACAACTAAATTTTTTTGAGGGTGATAAGGTGTTGTCCTTCTATGCTAAATCTATAATTCTTTCATGAGTTTTTGCAATCAACTCGTTGACAAAGTATGTAACTTGGTCACTTATTAAGATATTTGGGCATCCAAATCATGTCAAGACATTTTCAAATAAGAACTTCATAGTAGTACAATCCTTTACTGGTGCTACTTCAACCCATCTGGTTAAGTAATCGGTCACAGTAATAATATAGCGTGCACCAGTGCACTTTCCTATTGGACTAATGGGACCCACAAAATCAATGGCCCATTTATAAAATTCCTGCAAATTCATTTGAGGTACCAATGGAATTTTGTCTCATTGCGACAACTTTCCAGTCCTTTGACATACATCAAAATTGTGACAATAATATCGGGCATCCATGTGCATGCTAGGCCACCATAATCCTTCTTGTAAAATATTGCATGCGCACCATAACTTTCCCTGCATAGTGACCTCCTCCAACACCACCATGTGCTTCATTTAATATCAATGGTTTCTCATGCTCCAAAATGCATTGACAAAGAATCACATCAATACCCATTTTATACAACTATCCAGTGATAAAATGGAAATCCAAAACTCATGTAACCAATTGTTTCTTCTGCGCCGTGCTGAAATCAGCTGGCGTATAACCTGTACTAAAAAATTATATGGTATCTCTATAATTATCATCAAACATGGTTATCACAAACAATTACACATCAGGGATATTATCATTCAAGTTACTAGGATCTTCACATCTTTCTATCATTGAAAGATGGTCTGGTCCCAAATTCAATCGACCGGGTTTAAAAATTATATCAAATCAAATTATTAGAATAGGAGAAGCCATCAACTAATATTACCCACCAAAATTGGATTATTGACCAAGTATTTCAATGTGGAATGGTCAGTGTACATTTTAAAATGTCCACCCAATAAATAATGTATAAATTTCTGCAGTGCATATACCATCGCTAAGGATTCTCTTTTCATCGTGGTATAATTTTTCTCTATAGTCGACAACTTCCTGCTAGTGAAGGTAATGGGATGATCAATCGATCCTTTACCAAGTTGCGTCAGTACCATGCCGAGTGTGACAAACGACGCGCTAACATGAACATGGAACTCATTTTTCTAGTCTGGAAATAAAAGTATTGGCGCAGTTACCATCATGTTTTTCAATGTGTCTAGACTCTCTTGGCATCTCTTTGTCCATTCAAACTTAACATATTTTTTCAAAATATTTTCCATTTGAGCAGTCACCTCTCCATATTCTTTGATAAATTTTCTATAGTATCCTGTGTGTCCTAGTTTTTCTCTCAACTTCTTTGATGCCAGCGACAATGTTCTAGCATCATTCTAAGGCTCTCAATATGGTCTTTTATGATCCCAAATACTATCTAATCATCAAAAAAGACATCAATAAATTTATGTATAAAATATTTAAAGGAAGCTACTAGAATTATGGGAAAATTTGCAGGAGCATTCTTAAGTCCAAAGGGCATTACCATATACTGTAAACATCCCAACTCTATCTCAAAGGTAGTCTTGTGCTAGTATTCCTTTGCAATCCTGATCTGATGGTAAAAACAAAATTCATCAGTGAACGAATACATTTCATGCCCTCTGATACTCTCCAATACTTCATCTGTAAATAGAGTCGAAAACGGGTCATTCAAACAAGCATCATTCAACTTTCTTAGGTCAACAAAAAATGTTACTTCGCCTAAGGTCTTCTTTTCCTGGACTACTATTGGACTAGTCCATTCTGATTCCTTGAAAGTTTCTATAACACCTTCCTCTAACATCAGGTACAATTCAACCTTGACCTTTTCTTCGTATCATGGATTCAATCAATATGTTCACTGCTATTCCCTTGAAGTTTTGCAGATATCTCTACTATTCCATTCATCTTTGAAAAATGGTATGGAAAATATCCTGAAATTCATGCTACAAATCATTGATCTTTCCTATTGTCTCTTCATCCCAGTAATCTCCAATATTGGCAAACTTTGGATCTTCAGGCGATCCAATATTGACTTTATTGATTTTAAGTAGACTCGGGATTTGGTCACTATAAATACCAAATACTTCCACTACCTGTATACCTTCTGAATTAGGTATGTCTATGTTGAGCAAGTCATCATCATATTATTCTCCTATCACATTGTAGCATTCCATCCAATGGTGGATTGTATTACTGCATTGATGGGAATTTTTCACTGCGACAGGGATTTCCTCAAATATCTTCTCTTTCATTAGCTGCAATGCAACATCAATTGTTGGGTGATCACCTGGGAACTCGAATGTATGTGTGAAACTAGTAGCTATCTCTTCCCACTCAAGCATTCCTTTTCGCAGTTCAACATATGTATACCAATTCCTTGGTATCATGTCCAACGTATGTATGAAATGATGAACCCATTCTTGTCATGGATATTCCTGCCATGTCATGTGACAATGATAAATATGTTCAATATGATTTTTCAATCCTGTATGCTTGCAACCATTATAAATGGTCTCTTCTCCAAATATGATCTCCAATAATATTCTACATTGTGTCCATTCGGAGATAGATTGTTTATGTGTACCCCACCATCTAACGAGCGTAGCTTTCAACATAAAGTCCAAGGCGAATAATCGATGGGATTCTCTAATTGTTGCTTCAAATTATGCTAGAAAAGATGCAAGGTTAGGAAAACCTTCATATGTGGGTAGATTGCTTACCTCATGTCCTACCCATAACACGGATCTTGTAATTTTTGCGCATATTCTCATGCAAACTTTGTGCGTCTGATTCTACCAATTTTATAACGCTTCACCTTAATCAGACGTACACGAGCGAACACTCCTAAAAATAATCTTTCCATTAGCTATTGGATTTATATAGTCATCTCACCTGGACATAATGTTATATACATGATCCAGGTAATTACCTTGTCCTTCACTATTTACTAGTTCAACATATCTCTTCCCTTCCAGTGGATCAATTGTCATGACTATCCTTACCTTTGAGTCTTCAAATGACAAGATTCTTCTCTTAAAATTGATGATGGTCTAATTATCTATCGCTCAGTCAATTCCTAAAAGTGCAGAATATGCGTTTGTATCATCAACAATGTCGATCACTTCAAAGTCTGCATATTTTCTCTAACCTTCTACCTTAACAAGTACTTGAGTCAATTGACCAATCGATAGAACCTTTGACTAATTTAGTAATCTTAATTGAACAAGACTAATCCAATCCTAACTTGTTCATGTTTTCCCATTTTTTCCTTGTTAAGATATGGACATCAGAGCCTAGATATAAAATAATATAATCCATGTCATAGTCTCCTATTTATGCAGTCATTCACAACTCATGACTAGTTTTTAATATTTTGTCGACATGGTTAACTCTTCTTTCGGGTCACAACTCTTCTGGAGTCTCTTGTATGAGTGATGTCCATTTTGCGACAACATATTTATCATGGATTAGTGCTAAAAAAAAATTGAAAAATTGTTGGATCTTACTAACCTTTCTCATCGGTTGCTGCATAAGAATTTGATTGAACCTTCCGGGAATATATCTTACTTGTCCAGATGTCGATGCTTGACTTGTGTCAAAAAATGCTAGTCGTACATCTAAGAATACCTTATTTTATTTCTAGATGTCGAAGGGTACTTTATTTTGTGCCTATGATCATACCTGTGGTTGTCCATGCTGTGTGTCCTAGTTTGCTCTAGTCGCAACACCTCCCCTTGTGACAATAGAAATGTTAGTTTCTCTTGGCTCAACATAATGTTCTGGTTGGCATTCGGATTGGGATTTTGTACAGGGTTGGGATTTCCCACAATTCGAGTCCGCCACTTCGCAATCATTTACGGACATTGTTTGACTGTATGATCATATTATTTACAATATGAATAGGTCTTCGCAGGAATTGCACAATATCGAGCAAAGTGCCATGGTTTTCCATAGGTCTTCATAGGACTTGTCCTCTTCCTTGACCAAATCCTCATCCTTATTGTTGTTTTTGTCCTAGGCCTCAAAAATTTCCATTGTCGTAGGATGATGGTAGTGTTGTTGCGGCAGATACTGATTTTGTTGATATTGTGAATGAGGATATTGCAGTTGTTGAAATTGTGTTGATGGATATTGAGCAGGATGGTACTAATATTGTGCTCATTCAACTTGCATCTGCTCATCATTCTTCATCAAGTAGGTATCCACCATTTTCTCCTGTAACTGTTGAAATGCTCTATAGTCTTTCTCATCGTGTCCTACATATTTACAAAATTTACAATACAGACTAGCTGGTGTACTTACAATAGTATGAAAATACACACATTCTTTTGTCTGATGGCCTCTGGTCTGGCATATTCTACACCAAGTAATTCCTTAGGTGTTGATCGGGTTCGACACTCCTGCTGTGACATAGTTCATGAGTGCCAAACAATTATCTTTATGGTGTCCTTCTATTCTACATATTATACACCATATCTCTTCTTGAAACTCTTTCCCTTTCTTTATGCATTGGAGTTTCACTGTAAGGTTAAGCAGTTGCAACTGACTTTGCATCATTACTGCGTCGGGTTCTCCAATCGGTGAGGATTCTAGATTCATGGCTATTTACAGAGCTTTTGTCTGCCACACAATCTTTTGCTGCATCAATGGAATCCAGATGTGTGACAACAATCCAGAAATGAACCATTCCTTGTGTTGTGAATCTGACATCTAGAAGCTTACTTTGGCCATTAATGTCTTGAATCTTTTGGAAAAGTCCCAAACAAATTATGTAGGTAACTGCTTGATTTCTTTAATCTCTGTAATGCAATGCTACTCAAATTTCAGCTTCATGTACTCTTCTATCATCCCAATTCGAATATGGTCAAGCATTTTCTACGTAACTCCTACTGGAACTATAGAAAAATTCATGTACCATTGGCACAACCTCACAGAGTCATGAACCTCTGTACTTTCTTTATGTCCTCATCTTGGATTTGTCACACAACCCATACAGATTCACAGAGAAACTAGTGTTGTTCTAGGTATTCCAACCCATTTCCATTAAATATTGCAACTTAATGTCTTTTCCAGCCATGATGTTGGCTCCTGATACACTTGGAAATTTTTTTTGAGTAGTTGGATTCCCTTGTACACTATTCACAGCGTTAGTACTATTTATATTTATAAACCCACTTGGAGACAAGTTTCTATATCTTACCTCTGGTGATGTATGCATGATTATAGGTGTGTCATACTCGTGTTTTGGGATTGAATTTTTTGTTGATTCTTCTGATTCTTCTTCTCCTTTGGATATTGTTTTGTATTCTTCTTCTTCATTGCAATATCCTTAATCTATGTGCGATGCAATTTTGTAGTCTTCTCCTCTAGTCATACTACAACTTCCTCTTCATATGACAGTCTTCCTTCTCTTTCCTGACCTAAATCGTCTTCCACTTCTTAAATAACCAGCCTCTAGTTTAGTTCCTCTATCTCCAGGGAACATCTCAACTTAGTTTGCGCCATTTTTCACACAGTTCTACTATGACATATCCACCCTTCTATGCACAGTTCTCAACTGTCACATTCGTAAAATTCCTTTTTCATATACGAGCATCTTTATCCAAGTTTCCAAGGACAACAAATATCTTTGGCGGGGTCCTTGAATACATTTTTTCTCCACCTCACTATATGAGGTTATTGTGTCGACAACAAACTCAGTAATATATCTTTTCAAAATGCTATCCACCCAAAAATCAACAACCCTCGACACATGGTTGCTCACGCTTTTTAGTCACTAAATCAACTGAGGATTCCACTCCGTCGGTTCTCCTCCTTGAAAGTTTGTTTTTTGGGTTGAAAACTTTGACAACCACTCATGGAACACAATAGGAAATTTGAAAAAGAACATCACGTGAATTTCCATTTAAAGATATCATCCCAAACACTCTATTGGTTTTAACCGAGATCCTTTACTCTCTTCTCGTGCAAAATCTAATGATATTAAATCAACCTAGTCTTGGATTTCAGCCTTCTCTAGATGCCACAACATATCCCTCACCAAAATGATTCATGATCCTGACAATGGAACCATTTTTTGGATTTATTCCTCTCTTTGAGTCAGGTTCTATCGCTCCTTGATGCGCAACAATGCCCAAGATACCAGCCCAACAGAGCAAGTCTCAGTCGGCAGTAAATGCAACATAGATGTAGTATCACACGAGATATATTTCTATGGGTAACTGTGAGAACCAGGTTTCCACAGTTGTGTGGGGGATTTTGGGTCTCTTGGTCTTCTACCAAGGAACTCAAAATAAACTTATGGGTGGGGTATTTATACTTATTATACACAGTTAAGTTTTTCTATAACTAGCCCTTTCAACAAGTATTATCACATCAAACTCGATGCAACATAAGAACATTCATCAATACCAATGCAATGAATACATATAAACTCATTCATAAGAAAATACATAAACATATATTTTCAGAAACATATATATGCAACTCAATGACATTCATCATTCAAAAATTTGACACAATATCTAACGTGGAAACCCATCTGGGAAAAACCACAAAGGCGCTCTTCATCTGGCATGAGAAATATATGGTACCTTTGGTATGCACACTAAGAGGAAGACTTTGTTCTATATATCTCTTATTTATCTATACAAACTTTCTTCCTCCTCTCATTCTCTCCGATATTGTATTTTTTATTCTTCTATACTTCACTCTACTAATGATCCGCACAAATCCTTGATCAACTCAATCTCTTCTATGACTCTGCTATCAATCCACACATATCCTATATTGACTCACTCTCTTCTACACTCTTTCACACTCAGCTTCTGGTTCTTCAAATCCTCTCTACGATTCAACAAACTAACATAAAATACAATCAAATTGTCACTAAATTATTTGATGCTACTGAAGTTAACATGAACAGACCCTCCAGAGGATAACCTGCATACAACTTGGGTTCCTCCTTTTATATAATTTTACATGTCACTCTTAGCTTACTTCATATAGTTATCCAGCATGCTGTATTACTATTGGGCAATAGGGCAGACCCGGGTTTAATCCTTTTATGTCGCACCAACAAAAGACCCACAGTGTTGGCCCTTTCGGTAACAACCTGCGCGCAGGTTTTAGTCTCACCCGAAACAGCTATGGGGTGCCGCAGAATCAGGTTTCTGCAAGCAGAGAGGGATATTACTATACCTTAGCCTTTAATAAACTTATTAATCAACAAGTACACATCTTTTCCATTCACTCATATACAACTTCGTAGATAGATAAACAACTGTGACTTGCTTAACCCACTACAGGGAATTCACAGCGAAGCTTGTTATTAGCAGTGATCTAAGTTATCAAATGTATACAGTTATTAATGCATAAAAGACAACAGAAAGAGAAACAACAAAAGAAACCACAACACCGGATATAACATGGTTCACCCCCAGTGTAGGGGTTACGTCCACAAACTGTGTTTTATTCAACTTGCTACAAAACCACAGTTTGATCTGTGCACTCAGCTGCAGATCCCTTCAGTCCTTAAAAGCCGCGCACACAGCAGCAGGCCTCTGCGCACACAACTGCAGATCTTTCCTTAATCTTCTTACAAACAAAACCCCCTGTGCACACAGCTACAGAGGTCATCCACGCACACAACTGGGACTTAACCTTTCCTTATATAATCAGCCCTTAGCTTCGCCTTTCTTTCTTTACATCAAAAATCCTAACCTTTCTAATTTACCCAAGTTCCTATTTATGTCACACTATTTATAAACACATGGGTTCAAACCATGGGCACCCCAAAACCCTAAACCCTGGTCTTAAGCTGCGGGTTTATTACAATAGAGGACTTTGACTCAACCCCCGACACCCCTAAGACTATTTTGAGTCAAAACCTGTGGAGTTACCCATCTTAAGGACCGTTGAAATGCGCGCCCCAACAGGCCCCTAAGACTCACCAGTGTCCCATCCCGGGGAACTTATCTGCTCGGCTAGTGGTAAAATTTGCTGGGCGAAGACACTGTGTGTTGGTTCCTGGAGTCCTTCCTGCTGGTTGTCGGCTACCTGCTTCTTTCCTTTTTGATATTTATACGGAGCAAGGCCTTGTGGATCCATCTACACCCCCATCCCTTGCTCGGGTTGGCGACACTTAACCATCCACAGCTTGGGGTCCCCTGGAATTGCGTGTCACGCTGCATAAGATACACAGCTGCCACGGTTTTGCTATGCCGGAAGATTTCAGGGCGGGACTCCCCAGAGTTGTTTGGCAAGTTCTTATGGCCTTCGTTGCTTCACGTTAGAGCGAATTTGTGCCTGCCTTCGCCTAATTTAGAGCGAACTTCTGCCTGCTTGTGTACCTAGGTCGAATATGACTGTACTGGCGGATTACTCAAAAGGTTCTGGAGACCTCTCTCTCTGAACTCTCGTACTAGCTCCTGGACTTCACAATTGTTTGACATGGCTCTAGTCGAGCAAACTCCAAGAAGTGCTTCGAGGAAAATTCGACAAGCCAATGTAGCTTAATTATAGAATTTCGTTACAAAATCAGTCCACATAGTGTATTAATGACACCAAATCTGCTTGAATGCCAAGAATCTCATCACACCCAGCCTCAGATTTTCCCAAAATCTCATAATTACACGTATTGAGAGTAGCTCACGTGCCGCTACCGCCAATTTCATTTTGTCCCATCCATCACATTCTACGCTGCGACACAGTTGGAACCTACGACACAACGACCACCTTCTACTTCGACACAGTATGACCCTGCGACCCCTGACCAACCTTTGACTTTCCAAATTTTAGCCTTTAGACTGCGACATTCCCTAGTGTTATGAGCAGCTTGTCTGATGGTCCAGTACCCGATTTCAGCTGTTCTGGGTACGTAGACTTTTCTTTCTTGGTGCTACCTCTGATTCTGAGTACCTGGCCTGTCCCTGTACTTTTTTAGACGACTCCCATTTATCATAGAAGGGAAAAGTTCTCCATTTAACTTAGCTAGCTGGACTGCGCCCCCATCAGTAACTTTCTGTACTATATATGGGCCCTTCCAATGTCTCTTGAAATTTCCTGGGAACTTCATGAATTTGCTGTCATAGAGGAGCACAAGATCACCCTGCTGGAATTGTTTCTTCTTGATGTGTCTGTCATGCCACGCTTTTTCTCAAGCTTTCTGCACCTGTTGCTGGAAACCTGCAATAAATCTATCTTCTTCGAGTTCTAATATCTATTTCAATATTTCTGTTATTATGGCTGGGTCATCCATCTCGGTGAAAGCAGATATTCTGAGGCTGGGAACAATGTATTCCATGGGCATGACGGCTTCTTGCCCATAAACCAGTCGAAAAGGTGTATGTCCTGTCAACTTTTTGCAAGTAGTTCTGTAAGCCCATAGCACTGCTGGAATTCGAAGCTCCCAATAATTTCTGTTAGCATTACAAATCTTTGTCAAAGCATGCTCAAGGATCTTATAAAAATATTCGATAGTCCCATTTGCTTGTGGATGATAGGCTGTACTTTTCTGATGGTATACTTGAATTCTTCAGTCAGCACTGCAATAGTTTTATTTAAGAAATGTGATCCTTGATCACTCATAAGGACACGAGGGCACCCAAACCTGGATAAGATGTGATCAAAGATAAATTGCACGGCTGTAGCAGTGTTACAGTTCTTGACTGGTTGGGCTTCAGCCCAACGGGTAAGGTAGTCAGTAGCTGTAATAATATATCGTGCTCCGGACTTATTCACGGGGGGTTGATAGGGACGACAAAGTCAATAGCCCATTTGTCAAAAGCTTGTAAGGTTACCTGCGAAACTAGGGGCATTTCATCCCGCTTGGATGGCTTGCCTGTCCTCTGACAGACGTCGCAGCTGTGGCAGTATTCTCTTGCATCCTTATGAACTGTGGGCCACCATAGGCCGGCTGTCAAAATCTTCTGTGTGGTGGATTTCCCTGCATAATGACCTCTGGCTGCGCCAGAGTGTGCTTCAGCCAAAATTAGTGGCCGTTCATGCTCCAAGACGCATCTGCGCAGTATTTCGTCTGGTCCCATTTTATATAGCTGTCCCACTATTAAGGTGAAGTCCACTGCGCGAACCACCAACTGCTTCTTTTGCTGTGTGGTCATCTCGGGGGGTGGAAAACCTATAGACAAGTATTGAACAATATCCTGAAAATATTCATCAACCATCTGTATAGAAAATAGCTGGGCATTAGGAAGACCTTCGTCCAAATTGGTAGGTTCTTCGCCTGAGTCGAGCCTCGACAAGTGGTCAGGTCCTAGGTTAAGTCTTCTAGGCTTAATGATGATCTCAAAATCATATTCTTGGAATAGGATCAACCACCGACATATTCTTCCACCTAGTACAGGCTTGTTAACTAGATACTTCAAAGTAGAATGGTCAGTAAACATCTTAAAATGAGATCCTAGCAGATAATGTCGAAACTTCTGTAGTGCATATACCATAGCGAGACCTTCGCGTTCTGTCGTAGTATAATTTTTCTCTGCTGTGGACAATTTTCTGCTTGCAAAAGAGATAGGGTGATCGATATTACCTACTCCGGACTGAGCTAGCACAGTACCCAGAGCAATGGAGGATGCATCGACGTGCACATGGAACTCTTTGTTCCAATAAGGAAATACTAGAATAGGGGCGGTGACATTTTTTCCTTTAAAATATCTAAGCTTGCTTGACACTCTGGTGTCCACTCGAACTTGATATCTTTCTTCAGCTGCCTCTCCAACAGAGCGGTAATCTGAGCATAGCCTTGGATGAATTTCCTGTAGTAGCCGGTGTGACCCAGCGTCATGCGAAGTTGTTTGACGGACTTTGGGGGTGGCGGGTTCACAATGATAGCGATCTTCGCAGGGTCCATCATCAATCCCTGCTTACGTACAACGTGACCAAGCAGAATTCCAAAAGGTGCACAAAAGATACACTTTTTTAGATTCATGGAAATCTGGTGCTGTCTACACTTGTTCAACATAAGTCGCAAACTGGTTATATGGTCTTTTAGTAGCCCAAAAATGGTCCAATCATCAAAGTAAACTTCTAGGAATTTATGTATGTATTCCTTAAACACGGAGATGACTACTCTAGAAAATATAGCAGGAGCATTCTTTAACCCAAAGGGCATGACAGTACACTGGAAGGATCCCATTTCAGTAGCAAATGTTGTCTTATGTCGGTCCTCTGGAGCGATTCGGATCTGATGGTAGCTAGAAAAACCATCGGTAAAAGAGTACACTTCTTGACCCCCGACATTGTCGAGCACTTCGTCTGTAAAGGGGGTGAGAAAAGGATCATGCAGGCAGACATCATTGAGTTTTCATAGGTCTACACAGATTCGGATTTCACCCTTAGTATTCTTCTCCTGGACCACCATAGGACTGACCCACTCAGATTCCTCAACAGGCTCAATTATTCCTGCGGCGAGCATCTTATCCAGCTCCACCCTAACCTTTTCTTTATACTTCGGATTCAATCTCTAAGGACGCTATTTCACAGGTTTGGCATCGAGTTTCAAAGGAATCTTCATTACGCCAATATCACCCAGGATAACCTTCATTTCAGAAAACTTTGTTGGAAAGAGATCTTGGTACTCGTGGAGAAGTTGGGTTACCTTGCTGACAATTTCCTCATCCCAATAGTCACTGATTGTGGCAAGCTTAGGCTGTGTTTCAGATCCAATGTTAACTGTGCGTGTCTTCAGGGGCTGGGTTACTTCTGGGACTTTGACTGCTGGTCCATGTACGTCGCAGCATCCTTTTGACTCAGGGATAGCGATGTTGCGCGGGTCATCATCTTCGTCAATTGCGAAGTTATAACATTCGACTGCGTGGGCTTATTGTGTGGGCCAATCAGGTTGATGTTCTAGTACTTCTTGGTCATCAAATACCTTAGTATGGATTATCCTGATAGCTGCATCTAGTGCTAGACATACATCATTAGTATAGAAAGTATGCATAAAACTATGAACAAGACAGTCCCAACTTACAGTATCTTGGCAGAGCTCAGCCTCTACGTACCAATTTTTTGCTATTGGTTCTAGCATGTGCACAAATCTATGTACCCATTCATTTTGAGGGACATACTTCCATGCCTCATAGCACTGTGCCAAATGTTTCTGAGGATTAGAATGTCTGTCAAACTTGCTTTGCAGCTCCTCCGTCGGGCCCTTAAATCGCAGGTACAGGAGCTTTTGACAAGCTTCCCAGCTAAGGATCTATACCTTATGGGCCCTCCACCACCTAGCTGCTGTGGCTCAAAATGCGGAGTCTAGAGCTTCTAGTGTCTGTGACTCAGGTATCAAGCCTGAGACCTGTGCAATGAACGGTTTAGGATCGGTCAAGCCATCAAAAATAGGTAAAGTGTTTGGTTGTGAATTGAGCCATCTGAGGGACTTGGTAGTCCGGGCACGGCTGCACCCATGGGGCTCATGTAAGCGGTTTTTCCAGCTTTCTGAGTCATGTTCAAAGTTCATGTTACAGGAGCTACCGGACTCCCAACCTGTGGCAGGAGGATCCTCAGAACCTTCTTCCTGCGCGGTGATAGTGTAGATGGGCTCCACATCATCCTGATCCTCTTGTCGGAGTGGTTCTATGTACCGTTCCTCTTGTGAGGGATCTAGGGGTAGGATGACTCTCAAGTCTCTCCCTTCGAAGATCATTTGTCTCTTCTTTAGGTTAATAACTGCAGCATTTTCCATTGCCCATTCAATTCCTAACAAGGCGGGGTAGGGATTTCTATCGTCAATGATCTCAATTACTTTGAAGTCCACGACAGTACTGACCCCAGCAATATCTATTTGGACACTTAGGAATCTTCCTAGAGGCACGATCCTTTGTTGGTTGGCTAGTCTCAGCTGGATAGGGGACCAGGCAAGGGTGGGTTTTCCCATTTGTTCCCAGGTTTGTTTAGTTAACACATTTACATTGGACCCTAAGTCCAAGATAACATCAGTCATATCGTATACTCCTATCCGAGCATTCAATCTCATTTCCCTGCCGGTTTTGCTGACTCTGTGAACAGTTTTGTCCTGACCAGAACTTTGCTGAGGTCCACAAAAAGTAATGACTTTCTGTAACTCAGTCAGAGCATCCTGATCTCTTAAAAGTTTGAGGCAACTCTGTAAAAAGGAGGAGAGAGTACTTATGTTATCTAGCGGGGCTTCCTGGGGCCGCGAAGATAGTTGCTGTGGTTGCGCAGGTGCAACGGATGTGTGAGGGCCAGCAAAATATTTCTTGAATTCCATAAAGGTCTCTCTTTCTCTTGTGATATCAAATGCTGGGATTTTCGCAGGAGCCTTACGAACCCAAGCGTCGGCAGGATGGTTTTCTGTATTCTATGGGTGTGTCATAGCGCCACTCCGTGTGACAACATTGAAGGTTGCGGCAGGTCTGGGATCAATTGAAATCATCTGGATGTTCTGCGTAGGAGTACTCTGTCGTGCCTAAATCTTAGCTATGAGCTGCGGGCACTGCTCAATCACATGATCTACCGCGCGGCAGTACCGACATGTCGTAGTGGGGTTCCGACAGTCGCGAGCCAAATTCCCAGCTTGGTTACAATTGTAACACACCAACTGGCCTCGGCCTCTTCTGGCCATACCACCACGGCCTCTAGAAGAACCTCTACCAGAGGCACCCCCCTGGTAACCGTAGCTATCATTACTTTGGCCGTCATTGTCCACCCGGTAGGCGTCATAGATGCGGCACTCATCCTCATTATGACCTACAGACTTGCAGAAATTACAGTAGGGGTTATTAGGTCCTTTTCCATACCTTTGCAGCAAGTAACATTTCTCAGGCTGGTGTTGACCGGTCGTTCGGCAGAGCTCACAATATAGGACTTGTGGTGGAAATGGGCTCGGCACACCTGTATGCAGGTACTTGCTTACCAGAGGGCACCGTTCCTTTTCGTGACCTTCGGTCCAACATTGCGTACACCAAACCTCTTCATGATCGGGTTTCCCCTTCTTCATCTCGTGAAGTTCCAGGGCCATCGCAGCTAGCTGCGCTTGGATTTGAGCAATACCAGAATCATCGCCGACGGGGGCAGTCTCTAGCTTCATTGCGATTTCCAGAGCCTCTTGCTGGTCAGCAACCTTCTGTTGCATGAGGGGAGTTTTGATATGTGGTAATAATGCTGCAATAAACCATTCCTTATGCTGTGTAGGACTAATGGTAAAGCTGACTTGGTCCAGTAGAACTTTGAATCTCTGGTCAAAGTCCCACACTGATTCTCCACGCCTCTGTTGAATCTCTTTGAGTTCAGTGATGCTCCGCGACTCCGATTTAGGCTTATTAAATTCTTTGGTTATGGCTGCCTTAATCTCATCCAACATAGGGCTCTGAGTACTGGAGAATTTCATGAACCTTGTCAAAGTCCGGACCCAGAAAGAAGTAATGAGCTGCGCGGCTCTCACATCTGGGTCGGTAATTTTCTTCACATTCCATACTGCTTCACATAAAAACCAGAACTGTTATGGGTCCTCTGATCCCGTGCCTTTGAAGATGGGAAGCTTAATGTCATCAACTAGGTGGGCCATGGGGGTGCTAGGAGGGGTGGGGGGGAACCGGATGTCGACGGAGAGGGGTTTACGGGGGCAAAGTGACCTGGGGTTGGAATACTTGGACTTGGTTGACTGTCAGACTGCGATGGAATTTCAGGGGTAACAGGGCTTCGCTGCGGGGTGACCGGAGGGACTCCAACCGAAGGGTTTTCTTCAGAGGCTGACTCTTTAAGATTTACAGCGGAAGACGCGGTGGCCTGACCTAAGGAATATGAGTCAAAATCTCTTTTATACCTTTTTCCACTTCGGAGCAAACCACTTTGCTTGTCGAAGGTATTATCACTTGCAAACATATGTTAGTACTACCAAGCTAGCAGTCTGATTCAAACAACAATATACCCTTTTCAGCCAATAGTATTTTAATCCTCAAGCTTAAGGAATTCAAAAACTTACCACGGGGGCCTTTGAAGAACTGTCATTCAGCTTCGCTGAAGGAGGTACTTGTGTCAATGGAAAACTCTATCACGAAGGCTTCCAATGTTCGCGTCGTCCATAAATCAACAGCATGGGATACCTCGTTGTTCACGTGTTGCACAAGATTGACCCTTGTGGGGGTCCACGTGGGAACCCGACAAGCTTGGAAGTTCGCCCGTCTCTCTATTAACCTAGACAACCACTGGTGCAACTCTATGTGGATACTACCAAAGAAAATTTCATAAGCATCACAAAAAACATACCTTTGTAAAAAGTCACGTGTGCTACAACACGGATTTGTATTCTCTTTCTCAACAAATTTCAGATAAGTCTCATCAAGCCAATCCCTGATTTCCTTCGCAGAGGGACTCCAAAACATAGCCCTCGAGGTACGACGTAAACCCCTCTTGAGCAGATACTGAGTTCAACCAGCAATGGAACCAATTTGTTGGGCAATAGGGCAGACTTGGGTTTAATCCTTTTATGTCGCACCAACAAAAGACACACAGTGTTGGCCCTTTCAGCAACAACCTGCACGTAGGTTGCAGTCTCACCCGAAACAGCTATGGGGTGCCGCAGAATCAGGTTTCTGCAAGCAGAGAGGGATATTACTGTACCTTAGCCTTTAATAAACTTAATAATCAACAAGTACACAGCTTTGCCATTCACTCATATACAACTTCGCAGATAGATAAACAACCATGACTTGCTTAACCCACTACAGGGAATTCACAGCGAATCTTGTTATTAGCAGTGATCTAAGTTATCAAATGTATACAGTTATTAATGCATAAAAGATAACAGAAAGAGAAACAACACAAGAAACCACAACACCGGATATAACATGGTTCACCCCCAGTGTAGGGGTTACGTCCACAAATTGTGTTTTATTCAACTTGCTACAAAACCACAGTTTGATTTGCGCACTCAGCTGCAGATCCCTTCAGTTCTTAAAATCCGCTCACACAGCAGCAGGCCTCTGCGCACACAGCTGCAGATCTTTCCTTAATCTTCTTACAAACAAAACCCCCTGCGCACACAGCTGCAGAGGTCGTCCACACACACAGCTGGGACTTAACCTTTTCTTACATAATCAACCCTTAGCTTCGCCTTTATTTCTTTACATCAAAAAGCCTAACCTTTCTAATTTACCCAAGTGCCTATTTATATCACACTATTTACAAAAACATGGGTTCAAACCATGGGAACCCCAAAACCCTAAACCCTGGTCTTAAGCCGCGGGTTTATTACAATAGAGGACTTTGACTCAACCCCCGACACCCCTAAGACTATTTTGAGTCAAAACCCACGGAGTTACCCATCTTAAGGACCGTTGAGGTGCGCACCCCAACAATTACCTATTTTATTGACACAAGTCAGTAGGTACTAATGACCCAACTTATAAACATGATTTCATACGTACGGCTTCCATCAACTCTAGCTGTCCTCATACCCAAGATATTTCTGAACTGTCGCTTTCTATCCATTTTGTCACTGCACGTCTTCTGACATGGTTAAATCCATCACATCCTTCCTTGTTGCATGCTTTCCTTCTGTGGTTGTTCCTCTTCTGTTGCAGACTATCTTCTATTGTGAACTATCTTCTTCTTCTATCACAACTTCCTCTTTAGCTCCGTCTTTCCTTAGCTCTTTCTTCTTCTGTCACATATTCCTTTATTGCTACTTCTTATACCTTGTCTTCCTTCCTTCTGTTGATGCTTCTGTCACAGATCCTTTCCCTTCTTTCCTTCTTCTGTTCTTCCTTCTTTACATCTGTTGAAGATCCTTTTACTTCTTATGACCGAACTCTTTTCCATCCTTGGGAAGAATTCTAACTGAATTCTGCATATCATTCCCTAGGCCCAACAGTATATATCTGGTGAACGTTTTCCTAATAGTAACCATGACTTTAATTAGGTGAAGAATGAGAGTAGGAAGAAGAAATGAAGCTTGGGGGAATATATCCAACCTCTTTACATTATGTTGGAGTTAATCCACTTGAAATTTTTATTGGGGGAAAGTACCAACCTTTGGACATCATGTTGGGAAAATACTTGTTGGTGGGATTCATGTCAAGCATACTTTATTTTTTGTTTTGAGCTCGCTAAACCATGAAACAACATCATGATCATAATTCATCCTTTGTCTCAAGCTCGTTAAAAAATGAAGCAGATGCTTTGAGGATTCTTCCAACTTTTCTTCGATCTTGTTAAAAACAGAAAGAGGTGTCGATCTTACTTTTCATTTTTTCGTTATTTGGTTAAAACATGAAAAGTGTTTTGAGATTTATTTCTCTTTTTTGTGATCTGGTTAAAACATGAAAAATATTCTGAGTGTTTTTTATGATGTTTCCTTGCTTGTTAATACCATAGTAAATACCGTCGAGTTTATTGTTCGTTTCCTCATACTCGAGAATCAATGGAACAACGTGAGTGATCTTTCTTCCCTTCACACTCATAAAACATTTAAGCCTAATCTTGTTTATGAAGGACCATATGTCCGGTGGTAGTTTAACCCTTTTTTGGACCTGACAGACTAACTATGAAAAATGAATGCCTTAGTCATCTTTGACTAAGAGAGTTATCCTATGTATTATTTTATACTTTTTCAGACCTTGGGGACTAAATTTTTTTTTTATTATTATCCTGGAGTCTTATTTATCTTTTTCAGACTCTCTAAACATGAAAAACCACCAATTTTACCTTCTCTGGACTCATAAAATAAAACATAGAAGGCTACTTTTTGGGACCGAACCTCTCCTTTCTTAGGTTCATAAAACATGTGAAATTGGACTCGTTACAATGACGGTCTATACTAAGTATCTGTTATCCTCCTCAAGCTTGTTAATAAAGAAAGAGGTACTCATCAAACATGATGAGAATAATGGAAGGGAATGTATCTGAATTTGTGTTAATGGAAGATTTTCTTAACCCTTGAACATGGCACCTATTTGTTTCCCATCCAAACAGTTGGGTAATCATCTTGTCTTTGAGTGTGTCAATTCCATGCGTTTCATTACTCCTTTGGGTCATCTAGATAATTCCTCAATCATGTCGCATTGCGTCTTGGATCTTGTATCTGTAGATTAATGCTTCCAATTCTTCCATCATGTCATAAAATACTCAAGGGTAGTCTTCCATTTGAGTAAAAAAATTACATTCATCTGCCATGTCAATCCTTGAACTAGTCTCTTAGTACCTTTACCTGTATACCTTGTGTCAGTTTGTATTCATCTAATTTACCATCCAATATCATCCTTGTATACCGTTCGTGTGTCAATAATGTGGGATACATAATGAATCTCCTTCGATGATTCTATCCCTGTCAACATCAACACATCATCCAGGGTTTAGACTTAGAATCACCAAGTACCTTGAATCCTGCATGCCTCAATGACAGCTATTCTCGCTTTTGACAGTAAGTTTTCCTTATTGACCTCTGATCGAATGATTCTAGGAATGGTCGAATTCATATCAAATATTATCATTCATCAAAATGTACTATGATATGTTGGGACTCATTGTCATAACTGGTGATTTCCCTCGCACTTTTTAATGGTTTACATCATTGACCGGTAATCAAGTGGTTCCTACCATGTTCAAATTCAACTCCTTTTATTCACATAGTTAGGATTGTATATGTTACGACTTTGGTTTGAATACCATCAAGTATTTTGTTTTTGTATATCATAGCCAGGATACAATGGATATTGTTTGAGTCACTTCTCATATGGACATCATATGGGTATCTTGTCACATAGATCCACATTATATTGGTCGATGGCTATGTTTTGATCGATCCATAGATCCATTGTGTATGTTCTCGTCTCTACGAATTACATTTTGTATCGATGGTATGAATCCACACTTGTATTCTTTAGTGGCCATATATACCTTCAGTACTCTCATGGATATGCAGTGTATTGGCAGGAATCCATTCCTTTAGTTATTTATCTGTTTGGTTTAGAGATGTCAAAAATTTTCAAGTCCTTGGTTCTTATTGTTAGTTCTTTGACAGATGGTCCATTTTTCCACCAAGTCACATCAAAGTAAATCACCTATCCTCTTCTTATAGCTTTATACTTTGGGGGGTTATGTGTTACACAAAATTTTCGTCAATGTCAGTCACCGTGTGATACATCGTTGCCTCAATCCCTAAATTCAATATCAGGGTGGATGGATCTATTTTTCCCTTGCTCTTTAGTTATCTTATTTTGTAAACTTGACGAGCCTTTTTTGTTTAGCGTCATGTGTTGAGATCCGAATACGCATGTTTTTCCCTTTGCAGCATGAATCATCGATGCATATTGTCTCCATTGTAGAGTGTTTTGACCCCTCTTGACTCCTATTATTTCACTTCCAAAGAGCGTCGACGTATGTATGTGCAGAAAAATGAGATTTCAAGAAGGTTCTAGAGCACTATCTCGATGGATAGACTATTATCCCTACATTCTTGGATTTATATCAAGCTCCCTAGTTCTTAGGATCACATTTCATCCTTTTCCCACATTTATATCAACCTACCCATATCCACATTGTCCTATAAATTGGGGCCTTGGGACATGGATTGGAGGAGGAAGTCTATAACAGGTATATGCTAGAGTATTTGGTTTAGATATTTAGTGTGTGTGGTGTGTTATATCTCATTGATTTTGTGACTTGTTGTTTTAAGGATACCATTGGAAAGAGGACACAACACCAAGGCCTAAATGGTTGTATTATTTCCTTTGAAGTCTTTTAATACAAATGATATGTTCTTTCTCATAAGTTGGTTGTGTTAATCATGTTATATTAGATCTGTTTGGATATTTTATTATATCAATATTATTACCACTAGTTCAAGCCACTTTTATCTTGTTTGTATCTGATGGGTTGTAGGTACTAGTGTTCGCAAAGTTTGATTGCATTAGCATGGAGATAGCGAGGACAAACATCAAATTGAAGGTGAATTTCTCTTACTCTATCTGTTTGTCATCACTTGATTAATCTAGGTGAAAGTATATATCTTTGTGGTGGCTTATTCTAGATGTGCACAATACAAACTAGGGAGGTCCACTTGCATCCATGTTTGGTACTAATCCTCCTAACTATACTATGCATTGCATATAATACATGAATTATGTGAATCATGAATAAACATATTAGTTTGCTAATTGTGGCTGATAGTGAATGCATTTGGTGCTTGTAAGAACATGCAATAGATATATTGAATTTCACCTTGAATTCTAATAAAGCCCAGTAAATGAAGTGATGAATAAGAGATCAGACATAGATAGAATCCATATAGACCTAAAGAAGGGTTGTTGGGAAAGCTCCTAGAAAGAGGAGAAGCAAGGGAAGCTTCAAATCCTTAAGTTTGGAGGGTTCAGTAAGATACATGCATAGAGTATGTATATATGAATATAGACATATTCCAACATGAAATCATATGATGATTAAGTATAGTATATACATAATGGTAGTAGTAGTATATTATGGTATAATGGTAATAAATTAAATATGGATATTATATATATTGTCATGTTCTAATAATTATATATAATGCTATGATAAATAGTAGCTATTCGATATGATTGTTATGGTCCATGTATGATGTTTGAATGGTTGATGTATGGTGTTTGATATTATTGGTTACAATTGGTTGTTGTTGATTGACATTGGTTGATTAATGGTTGATAGATGTGTGGTTGTGTATGTGTAGTGTGTTTACGTAAGTGCAATATTAGTAGTGTTTGTGTGATGTTCTTGCTTGTATATATGTATTATTAATATATAAGATATTATGATAATGATATGGTGTGACTTAATGATGAATTATTCGATGTTTATGGTATTAGATGTGATGGATATTAGAGTAGGTTGTATCTGGTTGATATCAGTTGTTATGATTGATGTATTATTGGTTGATGTATGAATGGTTGAAGTATTATGATTGAAGTATTCTAAGTGATGTACTCTGATCGATGTATTCATATAGATAAACTATGATTGATGTATTTTGAAGGATGTATTCTGATTGATGTAGTATGAATGATGTATTTTGATCAATGGATTATGGTCGATTTATTACGGTTGATGTATTCTGATTGAGATATTCCGGTTAATGTTTGTATGGTCAATTGATGGATGCATTGTTGCCAATGGTTAATATTGGTGTATAATTGATATATGATCGATATATGGTTTCTATATGGTTGAGGTATTATGAATTGATGTATTATGGAACAATGTCTGTATGGTTGTTGTATTCATGAGGGATGATGTATGATTAATATTGGTTGATGTTAATGGTTGATAATGATTGTCATTAGTTAATGTGCATTGGATTTTTTATTCTTCTCTAAAAAATATTTATGCTTTGTGTTGAGATACAAAGTAGTATGTTTAATTTATAATTGTTATGTCCCTTTTGGTTTCTTAGTTAGATTGGAACTATAGAATATAAATTTTATTTTCCTACTACATTAAAGTGCAAAAAAATTTCATGTGATATTTGTGATCTTGCTAGAAAAGCATCCAATGATTTGAATTCCTTTGTGATATTTGTCGAAAGGTATCTTGGTAGTATCTTGGTGGTATTTCATATATCTTTGTTGAAAAGTATTTTATAACCATGTGAATGATTAAAGTATGATTCATGTACCTTTATTGAATATGTACCTCATGTATCCTTATATATATCCCATACTTATCATGTAAAATGTGATACAGGTATCTTTGTTAGGAAACTATCTAGGTGATCTTGTTGAAAAAGTATCCTCATGATATTTACTGAAAGTATCTTATTAGGTTATCCTTGTGGTATATTAAGAACCTTTGTTGAAAGGAATATTTGTAAAGTATCATAGAGGTATTTCATGCATCATTATAGGAAAGGTTTCAGGGTGAATCTCATGCATATTGTTGGGAAAATATCTTGGCGATACTTCATCTTATTGGGAAAATATCTTGGTGATACTTCTTGCATCCTTGTAGGAAACATATTTGGAAAATAAATCATGTAAAAAAATATTGGTAATGCATATTATGTGATTGATTGATCGGAATGCATTTCATGCATCTTGTCGATGGAGCATATGCATGACACATTTTAAGTATGTGTTGGTAAAGTATTTGCATGTGATTGATTTTCATGAAAAAAAAGCATATACTTGTTACACTTCATGAAATTGGTCGGTATATTTGATGCATTTCTTGTCTCTCCTTGAAATAACACATACACACACACACACACACACACACACACACACACATGATGCCTTTCATGTACCCTTCACACATTTCCTATATCTTAGAGTAGAGTGACATGGAATGCATTTATTAATGTGAACTTGTTTCATGTACCTTTGAAGTATTTCATGTGATTAATTAAAATTTATTTCTTGAAGATGTATTTTATGAATATTATTGAACAAAATATATGTTTATTGCTAACCATGTGTTTGTTTGGAATGTGAAAAAGCATCCTTGTTGAAGAAACATATCCATTTCAAGTATATTTGTTGAAGAATATGCTTTGGTTGTTGGGATTGATTTCATGAATTCCCTTAGAGATAATTCTAGTATTTGTTTCTACAGGGTAGTCTGGCAGATGTAGTCCTTGATTCCTTTAGTTCACGCTACTAGTCCAGGTTATTGCACAGGAAGCGAAGAAATGGGATGGTGATATCTTGAAAAACTAGTTAGGTGAAGGGAGTCACATCCCATAGGTAGTGGAGAAGTACAACAAAGTAGTAGTGGGAATCATTATTGTTGTTAAAAGAGGCAGCTCTGAGATTTGTATTATAGTGTTATTTGCCACACCTGATGCATCATGCCTTGATGTCCTTCCCTTGTCCCTATGTAGACTCACTATACCCCATTTAATCACCATAGCCCTGATGCTCTATTTTAACCATGTAAAAAACACTTTTGAAGATACACATGGGTCATAATTCTACAACTTGCATATACACTTCTTGCACGACTACCAGCCACATACATTGGGTTTGATGGTAAAAAAAAAAATTTGGAGTTTTCCCCATCAAGTAACGAATGACTTTATCCTTGGCCTTCCATATGCTGGGAAACGCTCTGATTCGACCCTTCACTTCCTATTGAGGGGTTATATATTTAGATATTGTGAATCATTGGAGGAGAAACAGGGAGAGGAAGGATATTATAGAATAATCTTTCCCCATTCTTATATGCTCGAGTCTGCATTCCTTTGTCCTTTGAGGAAGCCATTAGTGCTCTTTTCCCAAGCTTTCCATTGTCTTTGTGAGCTTGTAATTTTATGGAGGATTGAAGTGGTGGAGGCCCATGTGGAGGGACTCAGTTTCTCAGTTCCGATGAGGTGCCTACAAAGGTTTTCATTTTGCATGTATGTTTACATTAATATAAATATCCATTTCTCATCCAATTTCATCTGCAATTATGAATATTTGTATCCATGGATGTAATTAATTTATATACATGTTTAAATTGAATATGCTATATTAAATTATAACACATTATATATCATGCTTGTATATCTCTTTGTTGCTGAGGATGAAGTGTAGGGACAAGTTTTGATTGAGGGCTCAACAATGGTCTTCTTTGAATATATGGTTGAGGTATCATTCTTATCCCTTAATGATTAGTTTATTTTATGTATCTAGCATGTTTGAGAATGGATTGATTTCTGGTTTCATATTATCTGTTTTGTCCCACCCAAATCCATAGGAAGTTTTTCTCCATAACAGAATTGGCGACTCCATTGGGGATATTTCCATTTTTTGGGGGGTTTGGTTGTATTTTTCACTAGAATTTCTCCTTATTTCTACCTCTTTATGTGTCACATTTGGTATTATGCTCATTCATTGACAATACCCTATATTGGTTTGACCCTTTTCCTACTTTTCCCCACCTTCTTCTTTGTATAGGCGGGTCAAAGAATATACAATCACGTATATACACGGGATGTGTTGTACCTAATCATGTACATACGCTTATGTTCTTTGAGCAATCATGTCCATCTCCCTTTTTGGTTGGGATCTTGATGTAGGAAGTTGTTGGGTGGTTTGTGAGGGTGGTTGGGTCTCCCTTGGCACCAATACTGTCTATTGATTATCCCTTTTGTGACCAAAGACCCCTTTTTATTAATTTTTTTCTTTGAAAGTAGTTCTGGTTAATTTATTTCCTTTTTTTTGTTTTTCCATTAGTGCATTAGTATTTTAGTCTCGATGCCTTGCTTGGATTGTGTTTGCTGATTACTACAAAGACCGAGAATTTTGATGACTTTTATTGCATTTTCATTCATTTATATTGAAAATATAAAATAATTCTATAGTTGCATAATTAATTTCATCTCAAAAATGCATTTAAGGAGGTACTTGCATTGGGCTGATTGGATGAAGTTAATTTTTAGGCTTTCATACATGAAGGAAGCCATTGGCATCTAAAAAGGAAAATAAATTCTTGTGCATTACATTTATAGCGGCATACCATTTTTCATTTGAAAAAAAGTTTCACTTAGCATTGTTGATTTTTTTTGGACAAGAATGGTTATGTTTTTATTAATCGAACTGTGGTGTAACAACTGAGAAAGTTTCTACAAAGATCAAGTCTGTTCATACTTCATGGACTGTCTATTACAGACGAAATCCACAAAACAAAAGACTGAAATATCTACTAAATACATAAATAGAGACACTTTCTTTGAGTAGAGTACCTAGATAGAGACTAAGATTACTATATATGAGGAAAAATGAAAAAAAGAGTTCTCTCATGAGAACCTGCTATTTCCCTTGGACTCCACCACGCTGCACCGAGTCCGCTACTTCTTTTCCTCCTGCACTAGCTGTCAATTTCGTTACTGGCAACTCCAATTTGTCAAACTTCACTTCTAATTCTGCTATCATCCTAGTCAATGCCATATCAGATTGAGAAATTTTGTCTGAAAACTCCTCACGAAGACTGGAGAGATACTTTTTAACCAGTTCCAGGTGCCTTCCTCCTTCACGTTCAATTTGGTTTATATAACTCTTGTACCTTCCCAACTTCCGCCTGAGCGCCCCTAGCTCTGCTATGACCGAAAGAGTTGGGGAAGAAGAAGCAGATGACTCTGGAGAAGAATCCATGTTGCTTGCTGCAAGAAAAAAATGAGCATCCAAACCTCCACAATGAGCAATAAATACTGCTGCAAGCTCCTGCTTTTCCTGACCTAGCGGTTTTAACAACACACACCATAATTCCATAATCTTAAGTGAATCCATCACACTCCTCGCTCGCCGTGGATGGAACAATGACGGTCCTTCATCCTGATCCAGAGCACGAAGAAAATCAAAGTTTTTTTATGGGAGAGATTTATTCTACATTGGATGGGATAGAGGGTCCTTCAAATTAATAGTCGCATGCCAGCCCATTTGGTGACACCGGATCTATGCGCTCGTCACGCTCCTGCATGATGGGAGCCAAGACAAGTGGGAGCCACATGGACAGTGTTGACTCCAACCTTTGAAACCTTTTCCCATGGTCTTATGAAATGAGGCAGTGAGAGATGGTCCCATTCAGTACCAACACCCCTTTACTCAAAGAGGCTTCTTTGTTGGAAGCAAGGTCGGCTTGATCATCTAATCCTCGTAGGACGTGATAAAATTCATTTTTCTGGAATGAGTTAGAAATATTTTGGATCCTTCTAAGAAATTGACAAAGATTAAGTTGGGTCTAAAAGGAGTTGGTAAGCAAGGCTTGGATAATCAATCGTGACTCCCCAATTACCTTAAGATCTTATATTCCTTGGTTTCGAGCTTGAAGGAGGCCCTTCCAAAGAGCCAGAACTTCTGCAACATTGTTAGTTTCATCACCTAATCCCCATGATGACTCTTGTTCCTGATTTCCATCAGGATTAATGAGAATCACTCCCCCTGCTTAAGCCCCTGAATTCCCTTTAGATGCTGCATCAAATAATAGTATGTGTCCTTGATTGTCATTCATCCACTTTCTTAGATCCGATATTTCCATCCTTAGCTCCCAGGGAGATGATTTTTGGATAGGAGATTGATAAGGCCCTGGTAAGTCTGGAGAGATACTATGAAGCCATGCTTCTTCAGGGGGGAGAGAGGGAATTTCGACGAGTCAACGAACAAGAAATTTGAAAAGTCTCCAATTACAGCAAAGATTTTGGAGACAACCTGTGTTGCAGTGGAAGTTTTCCCTCTAAAGATACGTCAATTTCTTTCCAACCAAAGCTTCCAAAGAATAAACTTAGGAAGTGTCAACCAACAGTATTTAACCAACGTGTTTTTTGAATTTTAGAAAGGACAAAGAGAAGCCCAATTAGTTAGCAAGTAGTGAATTTTATCGGGGAGACACAAAGAACCAACAATACCTTCTAAAGATTGAAGCCAAATGTATTTTGCAAAGGAGAAAGAAAGTAATAGGTGATCAGCTGATTCCGACTTTGAGAGGAAGATATAGCATCTAGTGGGTCCTTCCCAACCTTTTTTCCTGATATTATCCCCAGTTAGGATCAGATTATGAGCTAGATTCCATGTAAAGAAATCAATCTTAGAGAGGATTTTACTTTTCCAAATGGACTTCCAAATATCAGGATTTTTTGGAACATGGGGAGCTGATTTGACACACTTATAACCTTCTGCAGTGGTGTAGACACTCATTCTACTTCCCCAAACCTTGACATCTTTAGTATTTTTAGAAATTGGTGATTTCCCTTGAAGGTAGTAGAGAAAGGCTTGTCTTTCATCCTAGAGATGAGGAGGACATGTTGGAAAAAACCAAGTTTTCCATGTTTGAGAGTCGTCTTCACTCCATTCTGAGATATCTTAGAGAGTGATTTTGTTTTGCATTTTTCAAAAATATGCAATCTGAGCAATATCTGGAATTGATCCCAAAGAAATGTCCCCCATTATTGAGTCTTCCTAGAGCTTAATATTCTTTCCATTTCCTGGGACCCAAGTGATATGAGTGGAGAATAAGTTGAGGGCTTTCGGACAAATAACAAAGATAGGGGATCCTTTTTCACACTCTAGGAGGATTTTCCAAGAATCGAAAACGACTACCTGTAAAATATTTTTTCCATAAAGCTTGCTTACTCCAGGAGAGCTTGCCAGAAACTAGGTCCCACTGGAGCTTCGCCCCAAGGGAAATATTTTCAGCTTCGAGGTCCTGGACTTGGAGGCCTCCCTCCATTAGATGCCTTGAGATATTTCCCATATTACCAATGGAATCTTATTTTCATTATGTTTTCCTCGTTTCCACAAGAAGCGTCTTATCACAGCCTCAATCTAAAAATTATGTTGATGTAATTGTAACTTCGGAATGTATTCACTTGTATTTCTTATCTATTGTAACCCGATGTTTATTCTGGGATGTATTGTAATGTATTTGAGTCATGTCATACCCGATTTTTATTCCAGGAAGTTTCTATAATGAGAAATTCATGTCAATTTATTGTTGGTAATCCTCCTATGGGTCAAGGGTTAAATTGCCCACAGTTATGGGGCCCTTGGGTTATTAGACTATCCTAGTGAAGTCGACCCTAGGTGAGTCATTGTAAGTCAGGGAAATAGTCCCCACCATTGTGTTACCCTCCTATTGGTCAGAGGAGGGAAAGTCCCCACAAGTGGTGGGGCACTAGGGTTATTAGACACTCCTAGAGATGTTGGCTCTAGTAAGTAATTGTTAAGTGAAGCCGACATGTTGGAGTGCACTTCAAGTGAACAAAAGAATATAAATAGAGAGTGAGCCTCTCTATTTATCTTGCTTTCAATACTCACACTCACTCATTGGGGCACATAAGTGAGAGAGGAGAAGCTCTCTCAGTGAGAGAGAGAGAGACAGTTGCTGTCAGGAGATCATCTTACTGTTTTCCAGTTTTACTATTTTGGTGCTGATTCTATCTCTGAGGAATTTGCGGGGTTTTCTCCTTTATGGTTTCCCCGAGGAAAACTATGTGTGTCTCTTGTCTCTTGTGTTGTGCTTATGTTTTATTGCTGTGCTTATTATTCTCTTAGTTAAAAGATCCTAAGATCATAATGCTAGCTTATATGATGAAAAACTAACAAATTAATAACTTTTGGAGCCAAGAGAATGGAGCACTAATAAATAGGGATGCTGGATAGGACTTCCTTAAATAGCACAATTTTCCCAACAGGGTTTAACCAGGAAGATCCCCAAGTGTTTATTATAACTTTTAACTTGTCTACTAGAGGAAGCCACAAGGAATCATTTAGGGAAGATTTGAAAATAGGAACTTCTAAGTACTTAAAATCTTCCCATTGAGTTTTACCCTCTATTCTAAAAATTCTCGAAACCTCACACATTTCCCTTGGATTACAGTTCCACCCAATTTGAATTTTTCTGTAGTTAATCTTACTACCTAATGCATCTTGATATAGATCCAATTCTGCCCTGAAGTACCTTGTTGATTGAACCCAAACTCCTCTAAGGAGGATTGTATCATCAACAAATTGTGCATGATTGATATCTTTAACGCCCCGAGAAATATAGATCCCTATGAGATCTTGTCAGCGTTGGATTTTATCTAGCTAGAAACTAAGAAGTGAAGCTTGAATTGCATAGAGAAGAGGAGAGAGAGGACAACCTTGTCTCAAACCTCGCGAGGATTGAAAGAAACCTGCTACCCTGCCATTAATCAGAGGAGAAATCCATGGACTTCCATTATAAGATTTAATCTAGGATATAAAGGGAGGATTAAACCCAAAGCGTAGCAGAACTTGGAAGAGGAATTCATGTCGAACTTTGTCAAAGGAACTGCCTAAGTTGAGTTTGATGGCCATTCCTTTTTCATGTTTCTGAAGACTTGAGTGAATTTCCTCATGGACGAGGACGATGTTGTCTGCAATATGTCGTCCTTTTATAAACCCACCTTGATTTTTAGGAATTATATGGGGAAGAATATCTTTAATCCTATTATCAATAAATTGAGTGATTATTTTGTACCCAATATTGCAGATGAAAATGGGCCGAAAGCGGTCAAAGGAAGTGGACCCTTTTTATTTTTGAATGAGGGATAAGAAATCTAAGTTGGTGCTTCCTCTGATCTTAGAGAAAGATTGGGATTTGATCATGACCATTTTATGTTCATCTTATTTGACTGTATTTCAACAATATTTGATAAATCTAGATGTAAAATCGTCTGATCCTGGAGCTTTGTTGGGCTCCATGCTATCTAAAGATGTCTTGATTTCTTTTTTAGAAACATGGGAGGTAAGGGCCCTATTTGTGGCCTGAGAGATTAGAGAAGGAATCAGATTTAGGACATTGGAGTTTGGGATAGCTCCAATAGGTCTTTCCTCGATTTATATTTTTCAAAAGTGCTATGTGGCCTCTTACTTGATTTCTTCAAAGTCTTGAATAATATGATATTTCTTATGAATTTATTCAAATGATTTGTATTTCTTACGTCCCTCAACTTTTTTATGAAAGAAGTTGGTGTTTTATCCCCAGAATTTAACCAAAGACATCTATATTTCTTTCTCCAATATTCCTCTTTTTCCCTGCAAGCATAATGCAGTTTCTTTTGAAGGGAAACTTCTTTTTCTAGAATGCCCTGATCTATTATTTGATCCTCCTGCCAAATCTGATACTTTTCCAGGAGGTTTTGTCTTTGATTCTTTCCATGTCTGGAGACTTTAAGGTCTTAGTGCATTTCTTGAGAGAATTTTTGAGTTTTATAATATTTTCTTCCCAGACATAGAAAGGAGATCCCTAGACTAGGTTCTTCGAGACATTTTGAATGATATCCTGAAAGCCTTCCTACTTGATCGAGGATGGGATGAATCTAAAGGGGATAGGCCCCGGGTTCTTTTCTTTAGAGAGGTCCAAGAGAATTGGTTTGTGATCAATCATGTTGGAAGGAAAAATAGAGGAATCAACCCTTAGTCCAAGAAGAAGAAGAGAATGTTGGACCAAGAATATGTCAAGCCTTGCTGCTATATGGATAGACCCAAACCTTCTGTTAGAACAAGTAAACCAACCTTGGGATGGTTTGGTATCTTCTAGATCCCTATCCATGATGATATTTTCAACTACCTCCCTTAAAGGATCTCTAACAATTGACCCTACTTTATTTTCTTTAACATGTAGGGTGATGTTTAGATCCCCACACATAATCATATTTTCAGGAGCTCTTGAACATTTTTCCAACAATCCTTTTTTTCTATAAAAAGAACTGGAATGTAAAGATTTAGAATACTTACCGAAAGGGAAGAGCTGTTATGACAAAGAGTTGTGAAGATATAGTTTTTTACTGTAGAAGAGAAAGTTAAATCAAAAGTGGTTGAGTTCCATAATGTGCCTAATCCATCAGAGGCTCCTCATGCAATTACAACAATGCCATTTCCAATTTTCTAGAAAAAATGACTAGCTTGGAGGAAGGCTAGTTCCTCCAGTTTGGTCTCTTGGACTAGAAGGATATCAAGATTAGAGATACATATTAGATCTTTCATGGCTTCCATTTTATTTTTTATCCCTAATCCCCTCCAGTTCCACGAGTCAACCTTCATTACTTACCTTTAGAAAAGTGGGTGGCCCCTTTAGAGGCCTGACTTTTCTATCGTGTAGTTCTCGAATTCAACAATCCTTCAAGTGTTACCTGGGAGCCTTGAATCTTATATTTATAGGTGGATTCCTCTATGAATTCCCTATCAGTATTTCTTTCTCTTTTACATGCTTTTTGAATTGAAAGGGCTTGTTTGATTTCTCCTTCCTCTTCATCTGACAACTCCTGCTCTGATTCTGGATCTTGGGGCTCAGGTCGATCAGAAGCTTCCTATGGATTGGGATCAAAGAGGATTTTTCTAGGAGATCCCCTCCCCCCTGAATCCACAAATTTTTATGTTGATTCATTTTCTACATCAATTTCCATCAAATTCTTGCCAGAGGTTGTTTCCTTTGTTGGAACCTCTAAAGAAATGAATCTATTACCTGATTCAGGAAATTATTTATGTGGTGCGTCCTCCTTCCTAGGCATGGGTAGAATTTTCCCATCTTTTCTTTGTTGGGGCTTGGGATTTTCTTTGGAGCATTTGGCCTATTTCCATCCTTCTTCCAACTCCCCATCTATTTGAATGGTTGGGATTTTGGGGCAGTTTTTTTGAAAATGCCCACAATCGTGGAAATTTCTACACTAAAAGGGAAATTGCTCATAGTCTAATTTCTGATAGTGCTTTCAGTTACCCACAGTTAGTTCGGTGTATTTTGGGAGCCTTGCTTCTAGATCTACCTCAACATATATTCTTGCATAGGAATACTGATCCTTTGTGTTTTCCTTGTCGATATATTTTGCAATCCTATTTCCAATAATTTGTAAGGAAGAAGGATTCCAACAATGGATCAAAATATTGGGCAGGAGGACCCAGAACGGGAAAGCTTTAGTAACATTAATGTCTGGTTCAAAGTCAGGAGTCCATCGATTCAGATATATACCCTAAGGACCCATGAAGTAAGGCCCATTTCATAAGATTAGATCTTGATTCTCCCTAGAGATGAATTCAAAAAGAAAAAGACCCAACCAACAACATAACAAGTAATGATGTTAGAGATCAGAAGTCACCATTTCTTCTAGATATAATGATCAGTAGTTTTAGGAGATGACCAGAGCCCATTGAATTGACCTACCAATGCTCGATATTCAAGAGAGACAACAATTTGCATGGGATGAAGAGGTGGGAGGTAAATGGTTGGGATCTCATCCAACTTCTTCACAAATTTTGGAGGCAGAGTAGAGGAGGGTTTCTGGTTCTTCCCAGAGATTAGTTGTCAGAAGGCCTCAGCATCTCTAGGAGGGGGAGGTAGTGAAAAATTTCCTCCATAGGGGCACATGCCAGATCCTGATCCACGGTCTTTAGAAAACCCTAGCTGCAGCGATACTCCCGAAAAATCTTGATCCCTCCTCTCGTGTGATCACAACTTTGTTTCCAATCGAGTTAATGTTACTACCACAGTAGGATTTTTATGTTAATATTGAATTGCAGCTATATTCTTTTAAGCTGGAATTTTTTATGCATCTATATAGGATAATGATCTATCTTGTATCTAAATAAAATGTAGATTTGTGATGCATCTTAGCATTGTTGTTTGGTGTGCATATTAACTTTTATTACTAATTCGTAACATCATTGTTTTCACATCCATATCCCTTGAGTAATCACAACCTCTAAAATTAATGCTTAAATTAATTTATTTTTTTCATTTTATAGGGTGCACCAACAAGCTTAGGTTTTAGAGTCTTGGAAAAGGATGTTGTGAATAAACTTCTCCAATACTATGAAACAAAACAATTAGGTGTTTGTCCAAGAGAGAAGAGAAATCCTTGGTATAATTAGTGTTCTCATGAGGCTCCTCTTACATAGTAGTTAAGCACGAGGAAGCGCGCACTTTGGTGGTGCGGATATCCCTCTAATACCTTATGTTAAGAGTAGGAGATAATTCTAGGATATTATTCGTATCTGGGGGCTTTTGAGGTACCTTTGGTGGTTTCGAGCTTTAGGATTTGTTACCTCACCCATACAGTATATCCCTCCTGTGAGTTTTTTCCAGAGAATTTATTATATTGGGGTGACCATAGTTTCCTTACCTAGGTATCATAGGGTCTTCTTGCAGAGGTTATTCTATGGGTGTCCTAGACAGGTAGGGGTCAGACAACATAGTCTCTTTACACATTGAAGATGAGGGCGACTATAATTGGTTACACACCTCCTCTTGTAGGGTACGAGACTCTCAATGCTCTGCTAGGAGAGACATACCTGCTGCATTTGGGAGCTCACTTGTCCTCACTCTTGGCTTGTTTACATCTGACCTAGTTTTACTTAGGGGTTTTCTCTGTGCATGCTAGTTGGATTTAGGGATTGTAGTTACTTGAGTATTTTTATTTGTGGATTCATAGTGGATATAATTTTGGATCCCTATCATTATTTTCATTTAGTAGGATTACCACCTTGTGATCCCCCCCTCCTCTTCATAAGAGGGTTAGACATTATAGGTGTCCTCTTTTCCATCAAGATTCCCATATAGTTTTTACCATGAGTACTACTTCAAAATACCTAGAGTTCCCTCCATCCCCATCATATGGAATGGGGGGGAGGATACATTAAGGTTTCTCCTTCATCTACTATATGAATTCCTAGGACTTCGGTTTATACTGACCCTCGTGGGGTTGGTCCATCCCATACTACATGAACGAATTTTTCAGAATTTACATTCTATTGAAACTTTTCCTCAGGAAGGTTGAGTGTTGAGAATCAGTCGGTTCCCTTAAGTTTAGGTCCTTTTATTTTCAACATTCCTAACATCACTACTATTATTCCATCACTTGTCCCAAGTTCTAGTGCAGAAACTGGTGTTGGACTACGTCAACCCCTTACCTTGCGCATCAATTTGGAAGTGGTCATATTCCTCCTTCTACTCCATTTTTCAGGAGATTTCCACCTCCTTTATCCAGTATTAACAGTAGTGTTCATTTCCATGGGAGTGGTAATGGATACATGAGCTTTGGGTCTATAGTTTACATTCCTTCTTATGTCCCCTTGTCAATTGCACCGATTCCTTCGAATTATTTTCTCATGATCAATCCTCCTTATATCCTATAGTTTGGACTCTTTACTGACTATTTGAAATTGTTTTGGGATAATTCCATTGTGTAGGGTCCAATTTTTGTGTACTCTCGTAGGGTTTTGGCTCATTCATTCCCATGGTAGGTATAAAAATGAACTGGAACATATGATATGACCATTGTTTGCATGCATTGTGCATTATCCCAAGACTATGTCACATTAACCATAGGTAGAAACCCACTTCTTAACATCACAAAACCATTCCAATGCTACTAGAAGTGTGACTATTTAAGTGGTAAAGCTTCCTTGATCATGGGTACCCTAGTTATATCTCATTTTTTCATTCCGTACCGAGGATGAGTGTCCTCCCTTAAGTATTGGAGTCCCTTGTAGTCCCACCATGCCTTTGAATAGAAAAATAATTTTATCAAGTTTTAATTGCATTGCATGTGTTTCCTTGTCGTATTGAGCTTAACGATAGCATCCTGCTTCACCTTTATAAGCCCAATAGCCTGAGCTTGTCTCAATTCTAGCTAAGAAGGGCCTCTCATTTTTATTTTACATATTGATTATCCCATACCTGGAAGAGACATCCCCTTAGATTCCCTTATCTTGCATATTCTTCCTTGCATTAAGCATAGGTATGTTCCATTGGTTGGAACTAGTTTGCTTGTCGTTGACAATCGTTTCCTCCTTGTTGTACTATAAGCAATTTTACTATTTTTCAAGATTCATAATATGAAAAATAACAAGAAAATCATAAAACATAAAAATATAGATGATAAATGATATTGTCTTAAATTGGTAGTTGTCATGTCGCCTTCGAACAAAGCACAATCCATGAGTCTATTCATCATTGGTTGGGTTTCTAGCATGACCTTAGGAGATACTCGTTATTCATATATTTCTCCACCTATTGGTTATGCTTCCAGTCACTATGGATCCTATTTTGATGCATCCTGTGTTACAAAGTTTTCCCATTTTGCACTTTGAGTCTATGCTTCCTAAGTGTATCCATCTACCTTATGCTCTTGTTCGAAGGAATTCTTTAACCTTAGTTGGCCATTCCTCAATTATGTTAAATATTCATGTCATCCAGTCTTGATACATCATAAATATATGGTCATATCTGGCACCTTGGGCCTACTTTGATCATTGGTAGGTGACCCTGAACTCAGCAGACGACACTTCATCATTGGTCAGTGACTAAGTGGTTTCCGTTGTGTTCAACGACAAGAAATATATTCACACATAGGGATTTGTGCCATGTATTGGATTCCATTAGACCCCATTGGTGGTTTCTTCATCTATGTCAGTAGTTTTCATCATTGGATTCTATTTAGAGAGTATCTTTCACATGATACTTGCACTTGGTTTGCGCGAGAGACACACATGGTTACTAGTTCGTGTACATCTTTTTCATCCAATTTTTTCCAAATTATCCATACTTGTTGAGTACCTCATGTTGGTTGATGGGGGATTCCTTAATTCCCTCCTTCCAGTGGATTTCATTCCATCGACTTCATATCATTATTCTAAATTCAGGATCTATAGTCCATTGACTTCCTTGAGACTTGTAGTCATCAGTGGCGGGTTCTCTCACCATCGACAATCTTGAGAATACATCAATTGTTGAAATATTGTAACTTCAAAGGACATTGGAAATGTATTTTACTGATGTACCTCAAGGGAGATGTTATTATTCCTTCGTAGGGATGTTACTATTGTAATTGGTCACGATAGAGTCATAAGGTAAATCCTCCATTGTAAGTCAAGTCAATAGTACCCCAATGAATAATATAAAATATTGTTTTGAGTCTTCCTAGGTGAAGTATTCCTAGACAGTTTAGCAGGGCCGACTTGTTTAGGGCAAAAGTCAGTTGACATAATGTGTATAAATATAGGAGTTTTGTTCCTCATTATAACATACACTCACTCACTTGAGTAACACATAGGAGAGAGAGAGAGAGAGAGAGAGAGAGAGAGAGAGAGAAATTGGCAAGGAGGAGAATACCTATTTTGAGGTTTTATCTTATACATCGTATACACAGGAAGTTTTGTTGGGTTTTCTTCCCCTCAAGGGTTTCCTAAGAAAAATATTGTGTCTATCTAGTGATTGTGTTTCTTTCAGTGATTTTGCATATGCTACTGTCATCAATTTGGATTAAACACTAATGGTATCTATTCTAGAATATGAAAAGTTAACATGGTATCAGAGACACTTTGAATAGGACAACTTTCACAAGGTGAAACTCTCTCTCCTCTCCCTTCAGAAGAAATTAGGGTTTCTGCAAAGTTTGTAATTTGGAAGATATTCTTGCATACAAAGTTTCTCCTCCCTAGACCGCATCTATTGATCCTAATATCAAATTTTTTGGGTGGTTAATCTTTGGGAAATCCAAACCCTAGTTTGGCCATGAACTAGAAAACTGCATAAAACCAGAACAAAAAATTATGTAGAAATTGGAACCTCGCAAGTAAGATTTGAAGGGTGAAGATTTGGGATCTCTATAAATCAGTTGGACCAACCAACTCACATCATTCAAGTGCATATCCTAGTAAGGTCAGATTTTCATTTTGAGAAATTTCAATTTTTAGCAACCTCTTGGAGAGGATGGTCCTGAGGACTAAGCTTGAGGACAAACTAGAAGGAATAGAAAACTTCCTAGCATGGAAATATAGGATTGGTCTCATTCTTAAAGAGAATGGCCTTGATAAGTACATCAAGGATGAAGTTGTAGAACATAACATTCTACCCTCTTCTACAATGTATCCTAAATAAGAAAAAAATAGAGATAGATAGGAAAAAATGAGACAGAAAAATAGAATATTACAGTATTTTTGAGATAACTTTTGATCCGAAAGTCATATTGGGGATCTCTTGGTACCGTTCAAAATACCTCATAGAGGGATACAATGTTTGTGTTTTGATCTTTGCGATATTCTTCACGGTTTGGTCAAGGTGTGCATTTTTGTAAAGCTGGGCATGGGAAATCTCGAAAAGCATATTTTTAAAGATGCTTTATGAAAAACATATTTCAAATCATATTTGAGAAGATGATTTAAAATATGCTTTTCATAAAGCATCTTTGAAAATATACTTTTCAAGATCCCCATGCCCATATTTACAAAAATGCACGCCTTGGTCAAACCGTGAGGAATATCGCAAAGCTCAAATCACAAAAGTTGTAGCCCTTGATGAGACCTTTCCCATAGTACCAAGATATCCCCAATCCAACTTTGATATCAAAAGTATTACAAATATGCTGTAATATTCTATTTTTCTCTCTGATTTTTGCCTCTCTCTCTCTACCTTCTTCTTATTTAGGATACATTTTGGCCTTGGTAATTCCTTATGAACCAAAAGAAGATGACGATAAGGAGAAGCATGAAAAATACCTAATCAAGTCAATGAGGAGAATTTCCGATTCTATCAAATATCACTTGATCCCTCAAGTGTCATCTAAGAAGACACCAAAGAAAATGTATGATGGACTTTCCGAAATGTATGAGGGAAATGACATCAACAGAAACATGAATTTGAGAACTCAACTGAAGGGCACTAAGATGAGTAAAGGAGAATCAATTCAATATTACTTCATAAGGGTCTCCCAATTTAGGGAACACCTAAGTGCTATTGGAGACACCCTTTATGAGGATGAACTAGTTATGACTAGTCTCAATGGTATCACTAGACCTTGGGATTCATTCGTACATACTCTGTGTGTCAGAAAAGAAAGTATGAAGTTTGACATAGTCTGGTAAAATTGCATTCAAGAAGAAGATAGATTATCTAATAGAGACTGAAAAAAGAATAAGTTGTAGAAGAATATGTACTATTGTCTGCACTCTATGGGTGTGTAACACCTGGAGAAGATACATGGCTTATTGATAGTTGTGCTTCAAATCACATGACAAGGAAGAAGAAAACTCTCTCAAGACTAGAAGAAAATGGCTCTTTTTAGAAAGTGTCATTAGGAGATGGCTATCAATATCCCATCAAAGTTATTGGTGAATCAAGATACATTCTTAACTCTAGGACTTCCATGAAGATGAAGGAAGTACTTTATGTACTTGGTTTGAAAAAGAGCTTACTTTCCATCTCAACTCTAGATAAGAAAGGATATAGAGTTGCTTTTATAGATGGACAAGTACTTATGTGGTCCAAAGGAAAGACACTTGAAGATGTTGTGGTCATTGGTGAAGAAGAAGGAGGGTTGTACAAACTCAAAGGACATCTAGAGACAACCCTTGTACATGAGACTACTAGCTCAAGCACTTCCCTATGTGGGAAATGTGGTAACCGGGTTACCATATATGAAGATTGATCATGAGGGAAATTGCAAAGGATGTGCAAGAGGAAAGAACATCAAGAATCCCTTTCCGAAAAGTGAAACAAAGACTAAATTTACTTTGGAATTAATTCATTATGATGTATGTGGTCCTATGCCCTTCATATCATTAAGTGGATATGATTTTTGTGTCACATCTATTGATGAATATTTAATAAATACATGGATATACTTCTTGAAGAACAAGAGTGAAGTGTTTGGAAAATTTAAGGAATTCAAAGCCTTGATAGAGAACCATTCAGAAAGAAGAATCAAGACATTGAGATCAGATAATGGTGGAGAATATAATTCAAAATAATTTGAAGCATTCTACAAGAAGGATGGAATCAAGAGGGAACTAACCACTCCCTATAATCCTCAACAGAATGGTGTTTTGGAAAGAAAGAATATAACTATTATGGAATCAGTGAAAACAACGATTCATCACCAAGACCTCCCCATGCACCTATGGGTTGAAGCAACAAGAAAAACTGTATATGTGCAGAATAGATTATCTCCCAGTGCTCTTGGATTCAAGACTCCTGAAGATATGTATACAACAAAGAAACTTGAAGTGAGCCATCTCAATATATTTGGTTCTCCAATATATGTACATGTTCCGAAAGAGAAGAGAACCAAGTTGGATCCTTCTGGAAATAAGGGAACATTTGTTGGATACGGTGAATTCTCCAAAGACTTCAGGATATATAATTAAGGATTCCATCATATCGACATTAGTAGGGATGTTTAATTTGATGAAGAAACAACTCTAAAGAAATGCAGAAGGTGTCATCTTGAAGAAGTACAAGAAGAGGATGTACCCCCCAGAGTGATAGAAGTTGAACCCTCTCCTAAAATAGTAGCATATGAAGATCATGATATGCTATAACCTTAGGAAACCCCTACTATGGATATCTATCGAAAGAGAAAAACTGCTTGGGTAAGAGAAATAATACAAGAAGCAAAGACATATGGAGCTCCAAAAATATCCACAAGTACAAGTAAAGGATCAAATCCATACTCTAGTTGTGTAGCTTTGATGCGTGACCTTATAGATCAAGGACCCACCAGCTATGAGGAAGATGCACAGAATAAATAGTGGGTGGAATCAATGACGAAAGAAACCAGATGATAATGAAGAATGATTTTTGGGATATAGTACACAAATCAGGAAACAAGAGTGTGGTATCTTCGAAATGGATCTACAAGATAAAAAATTCTGCTATTGGAAGTATTGAAAAGTACAAGGCAAGATTTGTGGCTAGAGGATTCTCTCAGAAAGATGGGATTGATTATGAAGAGACATTTGCTCTAGTAGCAAGGTACACTTACATCAGAACCATCATGGGACTTGCTTCCATGATAAAGTGGGATCTACATGAAATGGATGTAAACACAACATTCCTGAATGGTATGATTGAGGAAGAGGTTTACATCGAACAACCACAAGGATTTGAAGTCGAAGACATAGTGACTCATGTATGTAAGTTGAAAAAGGATCTGTATGGACTGAATCAAGCTCCTAGAGATTGGTATGGTAGAATAGATATCTTCTTGACAAGCTTGGGATTTACCAAGAGTAAATATGATCCTAAACCTTTACATGAAGGTTATGGATGATGAACCTTTCATACTATTACTATATGTGGATGATCTATTTCTGAATGGAAATGGAAAACAGATCATAGAAAGAAAGAAGAATCTAGTCGAAGAATTCGAGATGAAAGATATTGGATTTATGCATTATTTCCTCGAGCTAGAAGTGTGGCAGGACCTAGAATAAATGGTCCTGAACTAGGGAAAGTATGCAGTAGAGATATTGGAAATATTTGATATGTTGGATTGTAAATCCGTGGCCACACCCATGGAAACCAACGTAAAGTTGTTATTTGATGATTCATCAGAGTTAGTAGACATGAATTAGTATAGACATATTATTGGGTCATTGATATATCTAACGAATACAAGGAAAGATATATACTTTGTTGTGAATACCTTAAGTAAGTATCTATTTAAACCTAGATGGGTTCACCTGATAGCTGCAAAGCATATGATGAGGTACCTAAAAGGTACGATAGATCTTGGAATTTACTATGGTAGATATCATGGCTACAAATTGTATGGATATATAGATTCATATTGGCAAGGAAGTGCCACAGACAGGAAGAGTACCTGAGGTGAATTTTATTGTCTGGGATCCGCCATGGTCTCATGGTTTAGTAAGAAACAATCCATTTTTTCTCTCAGCATAGTTGAAGAAGAGTACATAGTGGCTTGCTCCACTAGTTTTGAAGTGATGTGGCTTTAGAAACCGATGTCAAGACTATTTGACATAGATTTGGATACCACAATGATTCTTTGTGACAACCAAAGTTGTATAAAGATGCCATAGAATCCTACGTTCCATGATAAACCAAAGCACATAGAAATATGATACTTCTATATAAGGGATCTGGTACAAAAGGGAGCTATAAAGCTCTAGTATGTGAGAAATTTCATAAAGTACTGACCAAGCCTCTATCTCGAGTAAAGTTTGAATATTTCCATGACAAGCCTGGTGTAGTCAGAAAAGAATTTCCTCACAAGGAGGAACATTGATGATACTACAAACATTCCGTGCAAGAAGGAGTGATGAAGATATGGATCCTCTTCGAAAAGGAGGAATAAGTCGAAGATATGGAATCTCCTCGGAAAGGAACCATAGGTCGAAGATATGAACCCTCCTCAGACAAAAGGGGTGCAGGTTGATGATATGGATCCTCCCTGAAAATGGGGAGTGATGAAAAGAGTGTCATTGATGACGGATGATAGTGAAGATCCATTATGAAAGAGGCCAAGTACGCTTGAATATGCTAATAAGGTACGCCATTCACTTGTGGATTATAGTATCCCCTTTTGAGGGTGGTCTTGTAGGAAATAATACTATGTTCCTGAGAGTGGTCCTTACTAACTAAGGATGGCCCTATAGACGTTACTCTCGCATGGAGAGTACCCACATTCATTTGTGGATACTGTAGTATAACATTCGCTTGTGAATGGTCCTATATTTCATGCTGAGGATGTCCTACGATGAGTCCTTACGAATGACAGGGCCGACATTTAGGTGCGGTCAAGATCTACCTTGCAGACATTACTCTCGCATGGAGAGTGTACCTACATTTATATGTAGATTCCATAGAATAACACTCGCTTTGGAGTGGTCCTTGATTTATTGCTAAGGATTCTCTATGATGATTTCTTACAGAAGATAGGACTGACATTTAGGTGCAGTCAATATATGACTTGTGGTTATTTCTCTCGCATGGAGAGTGTGCCCACATTTATATGTAGATGTCATAGAATAACACTCTCTTGGGAGTGGTCCTTTATTTAGTGCTAAGGATTCTCTATAATGAGTCTTCACAGATGTCGTAGTATAACACTCGCATGGAGTGGTCCTAGCTCTTACAAGATGAGGATGTCCCATGATGAGGGCATGCATTTAGGTGTGGTCGAGATCCACTCTGTAGACAATAGTCTTGTATGGAGAGTATTCCTACATGTACATGTAGATGCATTGCATTACATTTTATGGAGAGTATTCCTACATGTACAATAGTATTGTATGGAGATTATTCCTACATGTACTTCTATGTGCATTGCAACCCGCGTGTACCTTGCATAGGCAAGTTCCCTTTGAGCAACCTGTATGTTATACGCGCCTTTCCTACATCAATACTCGCGTATACCTTAATTCAACATTAAAAAATCTAAATCATGATTAGATGAGATTAGTTGGGCCCTAATCCATAACTCTCCCAACTGTCTCAACCATCCTAACCTTCGAAACCACTTTATTTCCCAAAGTATAAATAGAGGGCTTGGGATGGGGCTAATCAATCAATTCTAGAAGAGAAAAGTTATGCTGGTGGTATACCTTCAGAGTATTGGAGCAGCAGAACTCAGAGTTTTTAGTTGCAGAGGAGTCCTTGTGTCAGAAGCTGGGTTGTATTCTCACCTATTCACTGCTTGTTAAAAAAGAGAATTATTCTTCCAATCTTATATTGTGCTTGTCTCATGTATATTGGTTTAATGAAAATGTTCAATTATGTTATTATTATGCTTTTCATCTAACCTATGATTTATATATGTATGAGACATTGCTTGAAGAACTGGGTTTTGTAGGTGAAGAGAAGCATCCCTAGAAGATTTGGAGAAGATTGGAACGAGAGAAGACAAAGCTTGGATCAACTGTCATAAATTGGGGAAGCCAAGATCTCTTCCTATTCTCATTCCATTTTCTATAAAAGTTGATTGTATGCAAGTATAATAGTAAGTTGGTAACCCCAGAACCAAGGTTATAAGGGTGTAATGTCCTACACAACACGTAGTACAACACTCTCTTAGGAGTGTTCCTAGCTTTGAAGACGAGAATTATATGTGATGAGTCCTTAAGAATGACAGGGCCTGCATCTAGGTGCAGTCAATATCTACATTCAGTTGTAGATTATTTAGCTAGTCAATCCTATGGACCCTCCTCATTAAGGGGAAGTATGCTGATGGAGGATTGCATCATCCTTATACCTATGCCCTAAAGTGATAGGGATTGATCATCCTGTAAAGAGATCATGTATATTGTAGGTAGCATGGCAACGAAGGATCGAAAAGATCGAAGTGCGGCTGCAAAGGATCGAGAAGATTGAAGTGTTGCTGCAAAGGATCAAAAGGATCGAAGTGATGTTGGTATGAAGGATTAAGATGATAGAAGTGATACTACAAAGGATTGAGAATATCAAAGTGATTCTACGAAGGATCGAAAGATTGAAGTACTGCTATGAAGGATCGGAAGATCGAAGTGGTGCTGTAAAGGATAGAGAAGATTGAAGTGCTTCCACGAAGGATCAAAAGATTGAAGTGTTGCTGCAAAGGATTGAGAAGATCAAAGTGCTGCTACGAAGGATCAGAAGATCGAAGTGTTGTTGCAAGAAGGATAAAGTGATCATGTATTTTTGAAGATGAAGACATTGAAGAGTAATCGTTTTAGTTTCTGATAAATGTTGAAACTTCCTATGACATGTAGATGTATTACCTCAATACTACTGAAGATACTCTCTCTTGTTAGTCCTATAGTTGATGATGATGTTGTCAGTAGAATAACCTTCTCGTTAAGGGGGAGTGTTGAAATATTGTAACTTCAAAGGATATTCTAAATGTATTTTATTGATGTGCCCCAAGGGATATGTTATTATTCCTCCATTGTGATGTTACTATTGTAATTGGTCATCATAGAGTCATGAGGTAAATCCTCCATTGTAAGTCGGGTCAATAGTACCCCAATGAATAATATAAAATACTATTATGAGTCTTCCTAGGTGAATTCGGCCCACACAATTTAGTGGGGCTGAATTGTTTAGGGTAAAATTCAGTTGACATAATGTGTATAAATAGAGGAGATATGTTTCTCATTATAACAAAAAACCACTCACTTGAGTAGCGCATAGGAGAGATAGAGAGAAATATCAACAAGGAGGAGAATACATGTTTTGGGGTTTTATCTTACACATCTTATACAAAGGAAGTTGTGTTGGGTTTTCTTCCCTTGAGGGTTTCCCAGGATAAATTTTGTGTCTTTCTTGTGATTGTGTTTATTTCAGTGATTCTTCATGCTACCGTTGTGAATTTGGATTAAACACTAATGATATATATTCTAGCATATGAAATCTTAACATCAATGTCCCCTAATTGATGGATTTTTTCAAGTGTTCGACCTCAACACATCTATTCACACTTGATTGAATGCACTATGTACCTTGAATCCCATTTTAATTATCAATGGTATGTCTCGTGTCTATTAATGGTATACATTAATTACCAATAATTAGACGATGGTCCATCATGTTCAACCCAAACACCTTTATTCATGTGATGGGCAGTTTGTGTAGAATGCCTCAAAGTACGATTTCATTTCATATATGCTACTTCCTTGATCATGGCAATACTTATGGGATTTCAGTTTTTATACCAGGGCATCATGCCTTCTTATGTACCAGATGTCTTCATTTAGTATGGATACCATACTTCATTGTGTATTGTACATGGCAATGGCCACTCCTAACATATGTCTATTATACCTATTCATGGCCATAATACTGATATGTATAAGGTACTGCTATGTATACTTCATATACACAGTCATATGTAGAGAGTTATCATTGTATCATATGGAAGAGTGGTCGGTTCTTCCACTTAGTTCTTCACTACTCCACCCTTAATAATATTATAATACATTTTGGCCATCATCTAACCCTCTAACCTCACACATTAGAGGGCATATGTTATAGCATGATTTTCCACACTGGATGCACCATGCCTTGATGGAATTCCTTTGTCCCTATGCAAAATCACTATACCCCATTTACTCCATAGCCCTAATGCTCTAGTTTAACCCTGTAAAAAACAATTTTGAAGATACACATAGGTCACAAGTCTATGACTTGTGTATACACAACTTGCACCACTGTCACCCATGTACATCGGGTTTTATGTTAAAAAACAAAAAATATTTGGGTTTTTCCCCATCAAATAACGAATGACTTGATCCTTGGCCTTCCATATGTCAGGAAATGCTCATATTCGACCCTTCAATTCCTATTGAGGGGATTTACATTGAGCTATTTTAAAGCATTGGAGGAGAAAGTGGGAGGGTAAGGAGATTATAGAAAAATATTTCCCCATTCTTATATGCTTGAGTCTACATCCCTTTGTCCTTTGAGGAAGCCATTGGTTCTCTTTTCCCAAGCTTGAAATTGTCTTTGTGAGATTTCCATTTTATGGAATATTGAAGTGGTGGAGGGAATCGGTTTCTCAGTTCTGAAGAGGTTCTCATAGAGGTTGTCACTTAGTATCTCTATTTACATTAATAGAAATATCCATTTCTCATCCAATTTCATGTGCAATTATGAATATTTGTATCCATGGATGTAGTTGCTTTATATACATGTTTAAAATGAATATGATATATTAGATACTAACAAATTATATATCATGCTTGTATATATCTTTGTCATTGAGGAAGAATTCTAGGGACAAGTTTTGATTGAGAGCTTAACGGTGGTCTTCTTTGAACATATGGTTGAGGTATGGTTCTTATCCCTTATTGATTAGTTGGTTTTATGTATCTAGCACACTGGAGAATGGATTTATTTATGGTGTCATACGGTCTGTTGTGGTCCATCCCAACCCATAGGAAGTGTTTCTCCATAAAAAGTTGCTAGGATGAGTGTGCCTCCACCTATGGATTCATGGTCTCATTTTCCCATTGAATCAAGGTGCCCAAATTTGAGATAAGTATTCTCTCTTGTTCTATTCATGTTCTATTATTTTGTATGTGTCACGGTGACTGATTTATGCTATATTTATGTCCATGGTTTAGTTGTTAAAGAATATCCTTGTATCATACATACATACATGCATGCATGCATGCATGCATATATACATACATACATACATACACACAAATATATATATATATGTGATGTTAATCATATGGTTGATTAAAATATGATTTTTCATATGGATGTATCTTTTTTGAGATTTGAATATCTTGTAATGAGGATTGAAGATTTACCCTTGCTTATACAACATGGACCACTCTATTAGTCCTGGTTCTTGCATGAGGAGTCTAAGGATGGGATAGTGATATCCTGAGGGACAATTTAGGTGAAGGGATTCACATTCCATAATTGTGGAGATATACCAAGGATAAGGTGGTAGTGGGAAGTATTATGGTTTCTTGGAAGAGGATTTCTGAGAAGGAATTGTTAAAAATTGAAGGTGGTGATCCTTCTCAAATTTTTTGTAAAAGAATGTATGTATTATGTATCAAGAATGATGCATTATTTAAGGGGGAGGGGAATGTAATACCCCATGTATTAAGCCCTCGAAATTTGTAATATGTAATTTGTAATTGTTTATTATTGTGGAACTAGGTTCCGAGACAAGGGTCTTTAAGGAACAAGAGACATTAATATCATTTTTTGTAAATAATTAATTAATAAAAAAACTAGCAAAGGGTCTTTAGAACTTTTTGGAATGAGTTTGTTTATCTTAGTCCATAATTATGCTTTGGTGACTTTATTATTTGATGGTCACCCAAACATTGTACATCACGCCCAGCTTTTGATTATTTTTTCCTTTGGAGTTGTCTTGACACCCTATGCTTGGATTAATTGGTACCACTTGAGAAATGTTCCCCTTTGGTGGTTTTGTAACTCTTTTTTGGAGGTTACACTTGGTTTTGTAACCCCCACTTGCACAAAGGTGCCTCATTGGCTATTTCTAGCCAGTGCATGTGAAAATTGTAACTCATTCTTCATTATGACTCTTTTTTCTATTTCGAGAAGGTATCTTGGATTGTATAACTCCTCCTCTCACTAATTAAAATTCCTCTTCATGAATGCAGTGCCACCACAATATTTGGAGCTAGGTTGGGTGGTTTCAAGTCACCCTCCTTGAAATTCAAGTTAATTGGGTAAATTTTGAATGGTCTCTTGCGGTTGAGTTAACCTCCTTCGGTTGAATCAAGTTCGATTAACTTGGTTCTAATTAACTTCCTTGGGTTATAAATTCCTCTTTTTTTCCACAAATCCATGATTCACCTCCTTGGGAAGGGAGAGGATGCTAATTGATGGATTCATTCCATACTCATGTGATTTCATGGTGAGCTTGTGAGATTGGGAACCATGTATGCTATGCTTTGTCTATGAACTATGTGGTAGGGGTATTGTGTACATAAGACATTGTGTTTGTGTTTGATGCAATCCTGGAAAAATCATGTATATTTCCTTAGATTCCAGTGTCTATCTCCATCCTAATCCTACAAGTAATTATTGATGGTGAATGACAATTCCCTAAGGGACCTAGGTGGTGAATGGGTTACCAAAACACCTATTAGTGTGGTGGAGGAGAAAGTGGGTGGTGAGGAATTGAGTTGTGAATTTTCAGACCGATATCCTTGGGTTATTCCATTAATTAATTTCACCTCTTCTTATGGATTTTTGACCTCAGTTTGAGGGTGTCCTATCCAAGAGGATTTGGTTTGGAAGTTCCTAAGGCTAGGTGGTACGTGGACTGGTTAATGCCAGTTTCCTCTTGTTAAGATAAGTGAATTATTTTATGTTAATTTATATGTTTATATGTTTTTCCCATTGCTACTATAGAACCCTCGATGGTTGAATTGATTACTATTTATGTACATAGTTTATGCATTAATGGTTGGACGCAGATTTGATGGTTTAACTGCTTGGAAACTTGTACATTCTCCTTGACAATGAGATATGATATTGATGGAATATTTACATATTATATTTATGTGTTTATATGTTTTTTTATATCTACTAATTTTCCTTTGGTGACTTTTATAATCTCCGTTGGATAGATGTTCAATTTGTTAATGATTGGATGCAAGATCGAATGGTTTTCCACTTGGAATTTGTTGGAAATCTTAGTTGTTTCATATATGATTTTGATGGAGGATTCCATATCTATTATTCATGTTTATTTTATTTATTTTAACTTGTGAATGCACCCTCAGTGAATGATCTGATCTATGAATGAATACATAGTTGGAGTTTTTGGAACACTAGTCATAGTAGTTTTTGCCTGAAAACATGAATGCATTGATTGTTTTTAAGTAGATATGATTTAATTATGTTTTATGGATTTAATTAAATATTTTATTGTACCATTTATGGATATACTTATCCCATGGGAACTGATTAAATCCCCATTTAAGTCTGCAGATTAAAATTGTTATGATTTTGGTTGTTGTTTGACTAGTTTCTGCTTGGAAACTTGATTGCATTGTGTTCTTTGAAAGATATGGTGGTTTATATATGTTTGTTTGTTGTACTTGATTATAAAATTTTATATTTTATGGTGTTATTGTTCCCCCAGATGCTAATATACTCTTTCTTCTAATATTTCCACTGAATTTGATGTCACTAAGAAGCTTATTAGTTAATTTGGTTATGGATTTAAAGGCAAATTGTAGATCTAATTTTCTATATAAGTTAATGGTTGTATATGGATTATTTGTACCTATTGTTAATTACTATTGAATGGTTCTATATTTTAGCATCATATCTAATCCTATAAGTAATGAAAAATTGTAAATAAAGTGTCATAGATTTGGCTTATGGAAGTGTCGTAATTTGCATAGTCTAAATGTTGAAAATTATGAATTGTGATTGTTTGCAAAGGAATCCATAAATATGATTTATAAATGTTATTGAGATGAGTATCGTCACCTATGAATGTTTTAATAATGCTAAAGTACAAGTTTAATAATCATGCAAATATGGTTTAGTTCTCATGGTTTCATGGTCTTTCATCTACATGATCTTTTGAGAAGATCTTAATTGTACTTTTAAATTACATCACAATTTATTTTTTCTGGATGAATGTTTAATTGGATTCATGGCATGTTGGAATAGCCTTATAAACCTTGTTCTGCCATGCATTGACCCATTTGTTGGTCTGAATGAGTTTGTTTGTCATTGATGCAAAGAATGTCTATTAGAAAATACATAACATGAATTCGAAAGAATAATAAAATTTGATAGATATTATTCTTTGAAATAACCAAAGACATAAATCCATGACTGTAACAGAAATTTGTGAATGACACAGAAATCTCGGAATGCAACAGAAATTGTGAATGAGACATAGATTCTTTTCTTTAGACAAAAAGTTTATTGCGTTCACAGAAATGGGCATTAGCAATTAGTTTGAGTTTTTTTTGTGTGGCTAAAACGATTTGTTATCCATTGTTGAGTATCAAACGCTTGATTCCAATGTGTTAAGCATGGTTCCAATTTCCATCAATAAATCAAGCAATACAGTTCCAAAGTTTGTTTTTAACATGAGGTAAAAAATGAATTTCTGCTAAATGAAATGGTTAATGCTACCCTGAATTTTCAGTTAAGGTTTTAATGTATTGGCCAACGTTTTTTATTCTTTGTCTTGAACTGTTTATACAGTTAAAGATAACTATATCTAACTTTTTATGGTATGTGTTGTAAGATAAGTATATGCAAGCAGGGTTGTGAAAATATAGAGGAATAATCTGTCGTGAATAAGAAATTGGAATAGGAAGAACACAACGCAGTGAGTGAATAGAAGAACACAGCGCAGTGAATAAATAGGAGAACGCAAAGCAGTGAATTAATAGGAGAATGAAGAGAAGGGAATTAGATCAGTAGTGAAGAAAAATTTGCATGGTGAAATTACTCAGCAATGGAGAAGACGCAAATTGGTGAAATGTCAGCAGTGAAGAAAAACACAGAGCAGTAAAGAAAACTATGAAGAGGTTGACTGCTTTGATTAAGGAAACATTGGGATGCATTGTATTTTATTGATGAGCCAAATGATAAATTTCTCTTTAACAATTTAAGTTGAGTATGGGTTCTGTACAGAAGAAATATTGCAAGTTCTATAAATTAAATCCATTTTCTGGGTACTCTTGTAACTGTAGATTGATTTAGTAAAATGAATGAAACAGAAAGCATAGATTTGAAAATGTTAATGAGACCAATCAGATACTGGATGCAAATGATTTGAAATAATACATATTATTAGTTACAAGCTTTAAAGCTAGTTTTTTTTAATACATTACTTACTGCATAAGTGAAGAAAGCTTGAGGCAGACTGCTGGTTTGACAGAGTAGTTTGATAGAGATAAGTTGGTTGACAGATACATGCTATTTTTGACAAAGATGTTTTAATAGAGATGTTCTTGACAGGATGGTTATTGACTAAAATTGTTTTGAGAGAGAATTTGTGACAGAATGTGTTGTTGTTAAAAGTTTATATTTGATACAGTTTGGGTCTGAAAAGGTAACTTGTTTTGGTTTGAAAGTATATGAATCAGGCTGGTGCCTATATTACAGGAGGAAGGGAGGTGCTAGGGAGACTGGCAGTCTCATTGCAAGTTGAAGCTTGTATTCAGATGGTAGGAGCTGTCTTTCAGTAAGCTGAAAATAAAGAGGTAGTTTCCTGAGGTAGTAGCCTCATCTAAGTTGTTGCTCAGATAAAACATGAGGTAACTAAAGTTGCTTGCTTTACATCCATAAGAAGAAGATATTTTTTCCCTTTATGGGTTTCCTCATGAATATTTTGTGTCTCTGTCAATTTTATGTGTTTGATGGTTATTGATTACAATATAATTAAGCTGTATTAAGGAAGTAAAAAAAATATAAAATTATAAACAACTGATTCACCCCCCCCCCCCNGATTCCCCCCCCCCCCTTCCCGCCCCCCACCTCTTAGTTGTTTGATTTGATTAACAATTGGTATCAGAGCCAGTCACTTTAGATCTCAGTTTAATCATTGGAAGTGTGGTATTTTATGATGGATAAGAAGTCTAAATTTGCAAAACATCGATTACCTCTATTTGATGGACATAATTATTATTTTTGGAGTATCAGGATGAAATTGTTTTTGCAGACTCAAGGAGTAGATGTTTGGCAAGCTGTGCTGAATGAATATAGTGCTCCGACAACCATTCCAATAGATGTTGTAGGTAAGAAACTTTATGAAAGTAATTCCAAAGCCATGTATGCAATACTTGGAGGTTTAGCAGGGTCAGAATTTGTTANTTAATCATTGGAAGTGTGGTCTTTTATGATGGATAAGAAGTCTAAATTTGCAAAACATGGATTACCTCTATTTGATGGACATAATTTTTTTTTTTGGAGTATCAGGATGAAATTGTTTTTGCAGACTTAAGGAGTAGATGTTTGGCAAGCTGTGCTGAATGAATATAGTGCTTCGACAACCATTCCAATAGATGTTGTAGGTAAGAAAATTTATAAAAGTAATTCCAAAGCTATGTATGCAATACTTGGAGGTTTAGCAAGGTCAGAATTTGTTAAGGTTATGCACTATGAGTTAGCTAAAGAATTATGGGACCAGCTGAATTTTTTTTTATGAAGGATATACTAAGGTGAAAAATGCTAAGTTACAGTCATATAGAAGTCAATTTGAAAGTTTAAAAATGGAAGAATCTGAAGATATAGCAACTTATTTTCTTCATATTGATGCAGTAGTAAATACCATGAGAGGTATAGGAGAAAAAGTTAAAGATGTTGATATTGTGTAAAAGTTACTTAGATCTTTACTTGTAAGATTTAATTCAAAAATATATGCTTTGGAAGAAAGAGCTGATATTTATACTTTAGAAATGGATGAACTACATGGAATACTAACAGCATATGAAATGAGGAACTTTGGTTTGGATTCCTTCAGGAAATAAGCAGCTACGAAGAACAAGAAAAAACCAGCAATCATGATGATTCAGAAGAAGATAAGGAAGAAGCTAATTTTGTCAAAAATCTGAAAAAGAGTACTAGTAAATAAAAAGGTAATCTTCCTCTTAAATGCTTTGGTTCTGGTAGAATAGGGCATTTTGCCTCCAAATGTCCTTACAATAAGCATTCTGATAGTGAAGAAGAAATAAATGGAAAGAGTAAAGAATACAAGAAAAAACATAAGAAATCATTTAAAAGAAACTCATATAAAAAGAAAAGTCCATTTATTAAAGATGATAGTGATTCTTCAGAAACAGATGAAAGTGATGTTAGCTCAGATATAAGACTCTTTATGGCTGTAGAAAATCAGAATGATGAATTTATTGAAGAATAAGAAGAAGGTGAAGTTGATTTGGAAGCTGAGCTTGTAAGTGCGTTGACTGAACTTAGAAAAGTAATAAGAGAATGTAAACATTTCAAAGAAGAAATTGAAAATATTGAAAATGAGCTACAAAAATCTAACAAGTTTATAGAAAGCACTGAAATTATGATAATTGANGTGAAAAATGCTAAGTTACAGTCATATAGAATTCAATTTGAAAGTTTAAAAATGGAAGAATCTGAAGATATAGCAACCTATTTTCTTCATATTAATGAAGTAGTAAATACCATGAGAGGTATAGGATAAAAAGTTAAACATGTTGATATTGTGCAAAAGGTACTTAGATCTTTACTTGTAAGATTTAATTCAAAAATATCTGCTTTGGAAGAAAGAGCTGATATTTCTACTTTAGAAATGGCTGAACTACATGGAATACTAACAGCATATGAAATGAGGAACTTTGGTTCAGATTCCTTTAGGAAAGAAGCAGCTTTCAAGGAGGCTAAGAAGAACAAGAAAAAACCAGCAATCATAATGATTCAGAAGAAGATAAGAAAGAAGCTAATTTTGTCAAAAATCTGAAAAAGAGTACTGGTAAATAGAAAGGTAATCTTCCTCTTAAATGCTTTGGTTCTGGTAGAATAGGGCATTTTGCCTCCAAATGTCCTTACAATAATCATTATGATGGTGAAGAATAAATAAATAGAAAGAGTAAAGAATACAAGAAAACACATAAGAAATCATTTAAAAGAAACTCATATAAAAAGAAAAGTCCATTTATTAAAGATGATAGTGATTCTTCAGAAACAGATGAAAGTGATGTTAGCTCAAATATAAGACTCTTTATGGCTGTAGAAAATCAGAATGATGAATTTACTGAAGAAGAAGAAGGTGAAGTTGATTTGGAAGCTCAGCTTGTAAGTGCATTGACTGAACTTAGAAAAGTAAGAAGAGAATGTAAACATTTCAAAGAAGAAATTGAAAATATTGAAAATGAGCTACAAAAATCTAACAAGTTTATAGAAAGCACTGAAATTATGATAATTGATTTAAAGCTCAAAATAGAAGAGGCTAGATTAACTGAAGAAGCACTAAACAACCTGCTTGTAGAAAAGGATAAGGAACATGAATATCTAAAATTTGAAGTTGTTTCAGTCAGAAAGAAGGTACAAGAAAATAACATGAATGGTAGTTCAAATATTTTAGAACAAATTATTAGTAATCAAAGACCAACAAATGACAAAATTGGAATTGGTTATAAATATGAGATTACTAAGGCAAGTACTAGCACAAGTACTGAAAAAGTAGGTACAGATGTGATAAACACCAGCAATCAGTAAAGCAAAAATAAAATCAAACTCCAACAATGCATAGAAGAAGTTATGACAAGTACCAGAACAAGTTTAATGGCTATTGTTTCTTTTGTTACAAGTATGGACATGAAGCTGTTTTTTGTAATGCATTCTCAAGAATCATAAATGCACATAACAACCATGACAAATCTAGATTTGACTATGAAAGAAGGCATGATAGAATCATTCAAAACAATGAGAATAATTCCTATAACAGATTTGATGTCTTAAGTTTTGAAATTGAATGTTATAGGTGTAATAATTTTGGACATGTATCAAGAAACTGTCCAATGAACTTTCATAAATCTGTTGAGTCTAATTACACCAATCTGAAAACTAGATATTGGAAAAAGAAAAGTGACCACCTGGAATCTTAAAAATGCACTCTAGCTTTACAAGCTGATCATAAAGTAAAATGGTGTGTGGATATTGGATTTTCTAAACATATAATAGGAAGAAAACACAATTTTGTTACGTTGGATGAAGGAAAAGAAGGGACAGCTACTTTTGGAAATGAACAATTAGCTAGAATAATTGGAAGAGGTACTGTGTGTTTGAATAATAAAAATATTATGGCTGAAAATGTTTTACTAGTTGAAGATATGGAACATAATTTGTTAAGTGTAAGTCAAATATGTGATAAAGGGCATTATATGATTTGTTAGTCTAAAAATTGTCAAACCAGAGATGTCAAAACAAATTGGTTAGTTGGAACAGCTACAAGAACACCAAGCAACATTTACATACTAGATGAGAAAAAAGAAGATTGTTATCTTGGGAATGAAGATGAAAATTGGTTGTGGCATAAAAGGCTTGGGAATATTAAGTTTGAAAGTCTGATTCAGTTAAACAAAAAGGAAGCAATAAGAGATTTACCTTTCATAAAGAATCTTACCAACTCTGTTTGCAAACAATGTCAACATGGTAAACAAACTAGAGTTAAGTTTAAAACAAAAGAATACTCTACAACAAAACCTTCGGAACTAATACATGTTTGTGGACCTATGAGGACAAAAGGATTAAATGGTGAAAGATATTTTCTATTATTTGTGGATGATTTTACTGAAATGACTTGGATGTTTCTGTTAAGAAGGAAGTATGAAACATTCAATTGTTTTCAAATTTTCAAAGAGTTGACTAAAAATGAAATTGACATGAAAGTTAAATGCTTAAGATTAGACAATGGAGGAGAATTTGTTTCTAAATAATTCTATAAGTATTGTGATGATGATGGTATCAAAAGAAATTTTTCTGTTATTGAAACACCTCAACAAAATGGTGTCGTTGAATGAAAAATAGGACTTTTATGGAGATGGAAAGAACAATGTGAAATGAATCTAAACTAAATAATATACTTTGGCCTCAAGCTGTTCATACTACTGTGCACATACTAAATAGAAGTTTGTTGAGAATTAATAGTAACAAGACATCTTATCAATTATGGAAAGGTAGACAAGCAAGTGTGAAACACTATAGAATCTTTGGTAGTAAGTATTACATTAAGAGAGTTGATAAAAATATGGGAAAGTTGGATTCTAGAATTGGTGAAGGTATTTTAGTTGGATATTCCTACTCAAGAAAAGCTTATAAGTGCTACAATTTCATATTGAAGAAAATTGTTGAAGCCATAAATGTAAAATTCGATGAATCTTCATTTTTTCAAATCCAAAACTGAAAGGAAAGATCATCAGATATATGAAATATATGACAAACTGAAAATGGAAGAAGAATCAAGTGATATAGAGGAAACTAAATCAGTTAAAAATGAAAATCTGACTCCTACTTTATTATAGGGATCAACTCCATCTAAGACTCCAAGCAAAATAATTCAAAGAAATCATCCCGAAGAACAAATCATTACTGATATAAATGTAGGTGTTGAAACTAGAAGCAAAAGGAAAGAATATACTTCCAATAAAGAACATGTATCATTACTCTCACTGTTTGAACCCCAGAATGTTGAAGAAGCAATTAATGATGAACAATGGATGAAAGCAATGAAAGAAGAAATAAGTCAAATAGAAAAGAATAAGACATGGGAATTGGTTCCTAGACATTTAAATAAAAATGTTATTCAGGCTAAATGGGTTTTCAGAAATAAGTTGGATGAAGCATGAAACATAACTCGAAATAAAGCTAGACTGGTTTGTAAAGGGTATGCACAGGTAGAAGGCATAGATTATGAAGAAACATATGCTCCTGTTGCAAGAATGGAATATATTAACCTGATTTTGGCTTATGCTAGTTCTAAGAACATGAAAGTTTATCAAATGGATGTAAAATCTGCATTTTTAAATGGTGAGTTAGAGGAAGAAGTTTACATGGAACAACCAGATGGGTTTTAGGTACAAGAAGTAGTAAATCATGTTTACAGGTTGAAGAAGGCTATGTATGGGCTAAAACAAGCTCCAAGAGCTTGGTATTCAAGGATTGATAAGTACTTAAGGTAGCAAGGATGCAGAAAAGGTAACATTGACAGTAATATTTATATTAAAGAAGAACATGGTAGCTTGATTATTGTTGAAATATATGTAGATGATATTATATTTGGGAGTCATAATGATCAGCTTAGAAAACTATTTGCACAAAGTATGCAGAATGAGTTTGAAATGTCTATGCTTGGTGAATTAAAGTTTTTCTTAGGCCTCCAAATTTCACAATATGATAAAGGAATTTTGATCTCTCAAACCAAATAGATAAATGAAATGATAAATAAATTTCAAATGGAATATTGTAAACCAGTAGGAACTCCCATGGTTACTGGATGTAAGTTGAGTAACACAAATGATTCTGAGAGTGTTGAGCAGAAAATATACAGATCTATGATTGGTAGTCTTTTATATGTAACAACTACAAGGACGGATGTCATGAATGCAGTATACCAGGTTGATCAGTTTCAATCATCTCCAAAAGCTTCTCACTTGCTTGCAGTTAAGAGGATTCTTAGATATCTAAAAGAAACAACAGATTATGGCTTGTGGTATCCCAAAGGTAACAATATTGATTTATATGCTTTTATTGATGCATATTGGGCAGGTTGTGTAGATGATCGGAAAAGCACAAGTGGGGCAACATTTTATCTGGGAGGATGCTTGGTAAGTTGGTCAATCAAGAAACAATCAACAATATCTCTTTCTACTGCTAAAGCTGAATACATTACTGCTGCAAATTGTTGCACACAGGTACTATGGATGAAACAAATGATAGCAGATATACATGTCACTTATGATGATCCTATTCCTATTTTCTGTGACAATACAAGTGCCATCAGCATTTCCAAGAATCCAGTTATGCACTAAAAAACAAAACATATTCCAATTAAGTTTCATTTTCTCAAAGAGCAGGTTTTAAACAATACTATCAAGCTAGAGTATGTTAGCACACACTGTCAAATTGCTGATATATTCACTAACCCTTTGCCTCAACAACAATTTGAAAATATCAGGGAACAGTTAGGTGTTTGTTGTATGTAATCTCTGACATTTTTGTTATCAAAGTGATGCTCAACCGATTTTAGTTACATATCAGATTTGTAGATTTTCAATGACAAACTTCTATTGACAGGTTCAGTTTTGGTTACCAATTGGTTACAGCTTTCACAAGTGTTTTTGTTAGGGGGAGAATTCTCAGATCATGCAGTTTGGTTCTTTTTCCATCGATGTAAAAGGGGGAGAAGATGTATATGTTTTCCATCAATGCCAAAGGGGGAGTTTGTTGGTATGAATGAGTTTCTTTGACATTGATGTAAAGAATGTCTAATAGCAAATACATAACATGAATTCAAAAGAATAATAAAATTTGATAGATATTATTCTTTGAAATAACCAAAGACAGAAATCTGTGACTATAACAGAAATTTGTGAATGACACAGAAATCTCGGAATGCTACATAAATCGTGAATGAGACAAAAATTCTTTTCTTCAGACATAAAGTTTATTTTGTTCATAGAAATGGGCATTATAAATTAGTTTGAGTTTTTTTATTGTTGTGGCTAGAACGTTTTGTTATCCATCGTTGAGTATCAAACGCTTGATTCCAATGTGTCAAGCATGGTTCCAATTTCCATCAATAAATCAAGCAATACGGTTCCAAAGTTTGTTTTTAACATGAGGTAAAAAATGAATTTCTGCTAAATGAAATGGTTAACACTACCCATAATTTTCAGTTAGGGTTTTAATGTATTGGCCAACATTTTTTATTCTCTGTCTTGAACCTTTTATACAGTTAAAGATAACCATATCTAAATTTTTATGGTATGCATTGTAAGATAAGTATATGCAAGTAGGGTTGTGAAAATATAGAGGAATACTCTGTTGTGAATAAGAAATTGGAATAGGAAGAATGCAACGAAGTGAATGAATAGAAGAACACAGCGCAATGAATGAATAGGAGAACGTAGAGTGGTGAATTAATAGGAGAATGCATAGCAGTGAATTATCTCAGCAGTGAATAACACTTTGCATGGTGAAATTACTCAGCAATGGAGAAGACGTAGATCGCTGAAATGTTAGCAGTGAAGAAAAACATGAGAAAAACACAGAGCAGTAAAGAAAACTATGAAGAGGTTGACTGCTTTGATTAAAGAAACATTGGTATGCTTGCTTTACATCCATAAGAAGAAGAGATTTTTTCCCTTTATGGGTTTCCTCATGAATATTTTGTGTCTCTGTCAATTTTATGTGTTTGATGGTTATTGATTATGAGACAATATAATTAAGCTGTATTAAGGAAGTAAAAAAAATATAAAATTATAAACAACTGATTCACCCCCCCCCGCCCCCCCGCCTCTTAGTTGTTTGATTTGATTAGCAATTGGTATCAGAGCCAGTCACTTTATATCTCAGTTTAATCATTGAAAGTGTGGTATTTTTTGATGGATAAGAAGTCTAAATTTGCAAAACATGGGTTACCTCTATTTTATGGACATAATTATTTTTTTTGGAGTATTAGGATGAAATTGTTTTTGCAAATTCAAGGAGTAGATGTTTGGCAAGCTGTGCTGAATGAATATACTGCTCCGACAACCATTCCAATAGATGTTGTAGGTAAGAAACTTTATGAAAGTAATTCCAAAGCCATGTATGCAATACTTGGAGGTTTAGCAGGGTCAGAATTTGTTAAGGTTATGCACTATGAGTCAGCTAAAGAATTATGGGACAAGCTGAATTTTTTTTATGAAGGATATACTAAGGTGAAAAATACTAAGTTACAGTCATACATAAGTCAATTTGAAAGTTTAAAAATGGAAGAATCTGAAGATATAGCAACTTATTTTCTTCATATTGATGAAGTAGTAAATACCATGAGAGGTATAGGAGAAAAAGTTAAAGATGTTGATATTGTGCAAAAGGTACTTAGATCTTTACTTGTAAGATTTAATTCAAAAATATCTGCTTTGGAAGAAAGAGCTGATATTTCTACTTTAGAAATGGATGAACTACATGGAATACTAACAGCATATGAAATGAGGAACTTTGGTTTGGATTCCTTCAGGAAAGAAGCAACTTTCAAGGCGGCTAAGAAGAACAAGAAAACACCAGCAATCATGATGATTCAGAAGAAGATAAGGAAGAAGCTACTTTTGTCAAAAATTTGAAAAAGAGTACTAGTAAATAGAAAGGTAATCTTCCTCTTAAATGCTTTGGTTCTGGTAGAATAGGGCATTTTGCCTCCAAATGTCCTTACAATAAGCATTCTGATGGTGAAGAAGAAATAAATAGAAAGAGTAAAGAATACAAGAAAAAACATAAGAAATCATTTAAAAGAAACTCATATAAAAAGAAAAATCCATTTATTAAAGATGATAGTGATTCTTCAGAAGCAGATGAAAGTGATGTTAGCTCAGATATAAGACTCTTTATGGCTGTAGAAAATCAGAATGATGAATTTATTGAAGAAGAAGAAGGTGAAGTTGATTTGGAAGCTGAGCTTGTAAGTGCATTGACTGAACTTAGAAAAGTAAGAAGAGAATGTAAACATTTCAAAGAAGAAATTGAAAATATTGAAAATGAGCTACAAAAATCTAACAAGTTTATAGAAAGCACTGAAATTATGATAATTGATTTAAAGCTCAAAATAAAAGAGGCTAGATTAACTGAAGAAGAACTAAACAACCTGCTTGTAGAAAAGGATAAGGAACATGAATATATAAAATTTGAAGTTGTTTCAGTCAGAAAGAAGGTACAAGAAAATAACATGAATGGTAGTTCAAATATTTTAGAACAAATTATTAGTAATCAAAGACCAACAAATGAAAAAATTGGAATTGGTTAGAAATATGAGATTACTAAGGCAAGTACTAGCACATGTACTGAAAAAGTAGGTACAGATGTGATAAACACTAGAAATCAATAAACCAAAAAGAAAATCAAACTCCAACAATACATAGAAGAAGTTATGATAAGTACCAGAACAAGTTTAATGGCTATTGTTTCTTTTGTTACAAGTATGGACATAAAGCTGTTTTTTGTAATGCATTCTCAAGAATCATAATTGCACATAACAACCATGACAAATCTAGATTTGACTATGGAAGAAGGCATGATAGAATCATTCAGAACAATGAGAATAATTCCTATAACAGATTTGATGTCTTAAGTTTTGAAATTGAATGTTATAGGTGTAATAATTTTGGACATGTATCAAGAAACTGTCCAATGAACTTTCATAAATCTGTTGAGTCTAATTACACCAATCTGAAAACTAGATGTTGGAAAAAGAAAAGTGACCACCTGGAATCTTAAAAATGCACTCTAGCTTTACGGGCTGATCATAAAGTAAAATGGTGTGTGGATATTGGATTTTCTAAACATATGACAGGAAGAAAACACAATTTTGTTACGTTGGATGAAGGAAAAGAAGGGATAGTTACTTTTGGAAATGAACAATTAGCTAGAATAATTGGAAGAGGTACTGTGTGTTTGAATAATAAAGATATTATGGCTGAAAATGTTTTACTAGTTGAAGATATGGAACATAATTTGTTAAGTGTAAGTCCAATATGTGATAAATGGCATTATATGATTTGTTATTCTAAAAATTGTCAAACCAGAGATGTCAAAACAAATTGGTTAGTTGGAACAGCTACAAGAACACCAAGCAACATTTACATACTAGATGAGAAAAAAGAAGATTGTTATCTTGGGAATGAAGATGAAAATTGGTTGTGGCATAAAAGGCTTGGGAATATTAACTTTGAAAGTCTGATTCAGTTAAAAAAAAAGGTAGCAATAAGAGATTTACCTTTCATAAAGAATCTTACCAACTCTGTTTGCAAACAATGTCAACATGGTAAACAAACTAGAGTTAAGTTTAAAACAAAAGAATACTCTACAACAAAACCTTGGGAACTAATACATGCTGATGATTGTGGACCTATGAGGACAAAAGGATTAAATGGTGAAAGATATTTTCTATTATTTGTGGATGATTTTACTCAAATGACTTGGATGTTTCTGTTAAGAAGGAAGTCTGAAACATTCAATTGTTTTCAAATTTTCAAAGAGTTGACTAAAAATGAAATTGACATGAAAGTTAAATGCTTAAGATTAGACAATGGAGGAGAATTTGTTTCTAAATAATTCTATAAGTATTGTGATGATGATGGTATCAAAAGACATTTTTCTGTTATTGGAACACCTCAACAAAATGGTGTCGTTGAATGAAAAAATAGGACTTTTATGGAGATGGAAAGAACAATGTGAAATGAATCTAAACTAAATAATATACTTTGGCCTCAAGCTGTTCATACTACTGTGCACATACTAAATAGAATTTTGTTGAGAATTAATAGTAACAGGACATCTTATCAGTTATGGAAAGGTAGACAAGCAAGTGTGAAACACTATAGAATCTTTGGTAGTAAGTATTACATTAAGAGAGTTGATAAAAATATGGGAAAGTTGGATTCTAGAACTCATGAAGGTATTTTAGTTGGATATTCTTGCTCAAGAAAAGATTATAAGTGCTACAATTTCAGATTGAGGAAAATTGTTGAAGCCATAGATGTAAAATTCGATGAATCTTCATTTTTTCAAATCCAAAACTGAAAGGAAAGATCATCAGATATATGAAATATATGACAAACTGAAAATGGAAGAAGAATCAAGTGATATAGAGGAAACTAAATCAGTTAAAAATGAAAATATGACTCCTGCTTTATTATAGGGATCAACTCCATCTAAGACTCCAAGCAAAATAATTCAAAGAAATCATCCTGAAAAACAAATCATTAGTGATATAAATGTAGGTGTTGAAACTAGAAGCAAAAGGAAAAAATATACTTCCAATAAGGAACATGTATCATTACTCTCACTGTTTGAACCCAAGAATGTTGAAGAAGCAATTAATGATGAACACTGGATGAAAGCAATGAAAGAAGAAATAAGTCAAATAGAAAACAATAAGACATGGGAATTGGTTCCTAGACCTTTAAATAAAAATGTTATTCGGGCTAAATGGGTTTTCAGAAATAAGTTGGATGAAGCATGAAACATAACTCGAAATAAAGCTAGACTGGTTTGTAAAGGGTATGCATAGGTAGAAGGCATAGATTATGAAGAAACGTATGCTCCTGTTGCAATAATTGAATATATTAAACTGATTTTGGCTTATGCTAGTTCTAAGAACATGAAAGTTTATCAAATGGATGTAAAATATGCATTTTTAAATGGTGAGTTAGAGGAAGAAGTTTACATGGAACAACCAGATGGGTATTAGGTACAAGAAGCAATAAATCATGTTTACAAGTTGAAGAAGGCTATGTGTGGGCTAAAACAAGCTCCAAGAGCTTGGTATTCAAGGATTGATAAGTACTTAAGGTAGCAAGGATGTAGAAAAGGTAACACTGACAGTAATATTTATATTAAAGAAGAACATGGTAGCTTGATTATTGTTGAAATATATGTAGATGATATTATATTTGGGAGTGATAATGATCAGCTTAGAAAACTATTTGCACAAAGTATGCAGAATGAGTTTGAAATGTCTATGCTTGGTGAATTAAAGTTTTTCTTAGGCCTCCAAATTTCACAATATGATAAAGGAATTTTTATCTCTCAAGCCAAATAGATAAATGAAATGCTAAATAAATTTCAAATGGAATATTGTAAACCAGTAGGAACTCCCATGGTTAATGGATGTAAGTTGAGTAACACAGATGATTCTGAGAGTGTTGAGCAGAAAATATACAGATCTATGATTGGTAGTCTTTTATATGTAACAACTACAAGGCCGGATGCCATGAATGCAGTATACCAGGTTGATCAGTTTCAATCATCTCCAAAAGCTTCTCACTTGCTTGCAGTTAAGAGGATTCTTAGATATCTAAAAGAAACAATAGATTATGGCTTGTGGTATCCCAAAGGTAACAATCTTGATTTATATGCTTTTATTGATGCAGATTGGGCAGGTTGTGTAGATGATCGGAAAAGCACAAGCGGGGCAACATTTTATCTGGTAGGATGCTTGGTAAGTTGGTCAAGCAAGAAATAATCAACAATATCTCTTTCTACTGCTAAAGCTGAATACATTACTGCTGCAAATTGTTGCACGCAGGTACTATGGATGAAACAAATGATAGTAGATATACATGTCACTTATGATGATCCTATTCCTATTTTCTGTGACAATACAAGTGCCATCAGCATTTCCAAGAATCCAGTTATGCACTAAAAAACAAAACATATTCCAATTAAGTTTCATTTTCTCAGAGAGCAGGTTTTAAACAATACTATCAAGCTAGAGTATGTTAGCACACACTGTCAAATTGCTGATATATTCAATAATCCTTTGCCTCAGCAACAATTTGAAAATCTCAAGGAATAGTTAGGTGTTTGTTGTATGTAATCTTTGACATTTTTGTTATCAAAGTGATGCTCAACAGATTTTAGTTACATATCAGATTTGTAGATTTTCAATGACAGACTTCTATTGACAGGTTCAGTTTTGGTTACCAATTGGTTACAGCTTTCACAAGTTTTTTTGTTAGGGGGAGAATTCTCATATCATGCAGTTTGGTTCTTTTTCCATTGATGTAAAAGGGGGAGAAGATGTATATGTTTTCCATCAATGCCAAAGGGGTAGTTTGTTGGTATGAATGAGTTTGTTTGTCATTGATGTAAAGAATGTCTATTAGCAAATACATAACATGAATTCGAAAGAATAATAAAATTTGATAGATATTATTCTTTGAAATAACCAAAGACAGAAATCCGTGACTATAGCAGAAATTTGTGAATGACACAGAAATCTCAAAATGCTACATAAATCGTGAATGAGACAAAAATTCTTTTCTCCAGACATAAAGTTTATTGTGTTCACAGAAATGGGCATTAGAAATTAGTTTGAGTTTTTTTATTGTTGTGGCTAAAACGTTTTGTTATCCATCGTTGAGTATCAAACGCTTGATTCCAATGTGTCAAGCATGGTTCCAATTTCCATAAATAAATCAAGCAATAGGGTTCCAAAGTTTGTTTTTAACATGAGGTAAAAAATGAATTTCTGCTAAATGAAATGGTTAACACTACCCAGAATTTTCAGTTAGGGTTTTAATGTATTGGCCAACATTTTTTATTCTCTATCTTGAACCTTTTATACAGTTAAAGATAACCATATCTAAATTTTTATGGTATGCATTGTAAGATAAGTATATGCAAGTAGGGCTATGAAAATATAGAGGAATACTCTATCGTGAATAAGAAATTGGAATAGGAAGAATGCAACGAAGTGAATGAATAGAAGAACACAACGCAATGAATGAATAGGAGAACGCAGAGTGGTGAATTAATAGGAGAACGCAGAGCAGTGAATTATCTCAGCAGTGAATAACACTTTGCATGGTGATATTACTCAGCAATGGAGAAGACGTAGATCGCTGAAATGTTAGCAGTGAAGAAAAACATGAGAAAAACACAGAGCAGTAAAGAAAACTATGAAGAGGTTGACTGCTTTGATTAAAGAAACATTGGTATGCTTGCTTTACATCCATAAGAAGAAGAGATTTTTTCCCTTTATGGGTTTCCTCATGAATATTTTGTGTCTCTGTCAATTTTATGTGTTTGATGGTTATTGATTATGAGACAATATAATTAAGCTGTATTAAGGAAGTAAAAAAAATATAAAATTATAAACAACTGATTCACCCCCCCCCGCCCCCCCGCCTCTTAGTTGTTTGATTTGATTAGCAATTGGTATCAGAGCCAGTCACTTTATATCTCAGTTTAATCATTGAAAGTGTGGTATTTTTTGATGGATAAGAAGTCTAAATTTGCAAAACATGGGTTACCTCTATTTTATGGACATAATTATTTTTTTTGGAGTATTAGGATGAAATTGTTTTTGCAAATTCAAGGAGTAGATGTTTGGCAAGCTGTGCTGAATGAATATACTGCTCCGACAACCATTCCAATAGATGTTGTAGGTAAGAAACTTTATGAAAGTAATTCCAAAGCCATGTATGCAATACTTGGAGGTTTAGCAGGGTCAGAATTTGTTAAGGTTATGCACTATGAGTCAGCTAAAGAATTATGGGACAAGCTGAATTTTTTTTATGAAGGATATACTAAGGTGAAAAATGCTAAGTTACAGTCATATAGAATTCAATTTGAAAGTTTAAAAATGGAAGAATCTGAAGATATAGCAACCTATTTTCTTCATATTAATGAAGTAGTAAATACCATGAGAGGTATAGGATAAAAAGTTAAACATGTTGATATTGTGCAAAAGGTACTTAGATCTTTACTTGTAAGATTTAATTCAAAAATATCTGCTTTGGAAGAAAGAGCTGATATTTCTACTTTAGAAATGGCTGAACTACATGGAATACTAACAGCATATGAAATGAGGAACTTTGGTTCAGATTCCTTTAGGAAAGAAGCAGCTTTCAAGGAGGCTAAGAAGAACAAGAAAAAACCAGCAATCATAATGATTCAGAAGAAGATAAGAAAGAAGCTAATTTTGTCAAAAATCTGAAAAAGAGTACTGGTAAATAGAAAGGTAATCTTCCTCTTAAATGCTTTGGTTCTGGTAGAATAGGGCATTTTGCCTCCAAATGTCCTTACAATAATCATTATGATGGTGAAGAATAAATAAATAGAAAGAGTAAAGAATACAAGAAAACACATAAGAAATCATTTAAAAGAAACTCATATAAAAAGAAAAGTCCATTTATTAAAGATGATAGTGATTCTTCAGAAACAGATGAAAGTGATGTTAGCTCAAATATAAGACTCTTTATGGCTGTAGAAAATCAGAATGATGAATTTACTGAAGAAGAAGAAGGTGAAGTTGATTTGGAAGCTCAGCTTGTAAGTGCATTGACTGAACTTAGAAAAGTAAGAAGAGAATGTAAACATTTCAAAGAAGAAATTGAAAATATTGAAAATGAGCTACAAAAATCTAACAAGTTTATAGAAAGCACTGAAATTATGATAATTGATTTAAAGCTCAAAATAGAAGAGGCTAGATTAACTGAAGAAGCACTAAACAACCTGCTTGTAGAAAAGGATAAGGAACATGAATATCTAAAATTTGAAGTTGTTTCAGTCAGAAAGAAGGTACAAGAAAATAACATGAATGGTAGTTCAAATATTTTAGAACAAATTATTAGTAATCAAAGACCAACAAATGACAAAATTGGAATTGGTTACAAATATGAGATTACTAAGGCAAGTACTAGCACACGTACTGAAAAAGTAGGTACAGATATGAAAAACACCAGCAATCAGTAAAGCAAAAAGAAAATCAAACTCCAACAATACATAGAAGAAGTTATGACAAGTACCAGAACAAGTTTAATGGCTATTGTTTCTTTTGTTACAAGTATGGACATAAAGCTGTTTTTTGTAATGCATTCTCAAGAATCATAATTGCACATAACAACCATGACAAATCTAGATTTGACTATGGAAGAAGGCATGATAGAATCATTGAGAACAATGAGAATAATTCCTATAACAGATTTGATGTCTTAACTTTTGAAATTGAATGTTATAGGTGTAATAATTTTGGACATGTATCAAGAAACTGTCCAATGAATTTTCATAAATCTGTTGAGTCTAATTACACCAATCTGAAAACTAGATGTTGGAAAAAGAAAAGTGACCACCTGGAATCTTAAAAATGCAGTCTAGCTTTACATGCTGATCATAAAGTAAAATGGTGTGTGGATATTGGATTTTCTAAACATATGACAGGAATAAAACACAATTTTGTTACATTGGATGAAGGAAAAGAAGGGACAGGTACTTTTGGAAATGAACAATTAGCTAGAATAATTGGAAGAGGTACTGTGTGTTTGAATAATAAAAATATTATGGCTGAAAATGTTTTACTAGTTGAAGATATGGAACATAATTTGTTAAGTGTAAGTCAAATATGTGATAAAGGGCATTATATGATTTGTTATTCTAAAAATTGTCAAACCAGAGATGTCAAAACAAATTGGTTAGTTGGAACAGCTACAAGAACACCAAGCAACATTTACATACTAGATGAGAAAAAAGAAGATTGTTATCTTGGGAATGAATATGAAAATTGGTTGTGGCATAAAAGGCTTGGGCATATTAACTTTGAAAGTCTGATTTAGTTAAACAAAAAGGAAGCAATAAGATATTTACCTTTCATAAAGAATCTTACCAACTCTGTTTGCAAACAATGTCAACATGGTAAACAAACTAGAGTTAAGTTTAAAACCAAAGAATACTCTACAACAAAACCTTTGGAACTAATACATGCTGATGTTTGTGGACCTATGAGGACAAAAGGATTAAATGGTAAAATATATTTTCTATTACTTGTGGATGATTTTACTCAAATGACTTGGATGTTTCTGTTAAGAGGGAAGTATGAAACATTCAATTGTTTTCAAATTTTCAAAGCGTTGACTAAAAATGAAATTGACATGAAAGTTAAATGCTTAAGATTAGACAATGGAGGAGAATTTGTTTCTAAATAATTCTATAAGTATTGTGATGATGATGGTATCAAAAGACATTTTTCTGTAATTGTAACACCTCAACAAAATGGTGTCGTTGAAAGAAAAAATAGGACTTTTATGGAGATGGAAAGAACAATGTGAAATGAATCTAAACTAAATAATATACTTTGGCCTCAAGTTGTTCATACTACTGTGCACATACTAAATAGAAGTTTGTTGAGAATTAATAGTAACAAGACATCTTACCAGTTATGGAAAGGTAGACAAGCAAGTGTGAAACACTATAGAATCTTTGGTAGTAAGTATTACATTAAGAGAGTTGATAAAAATATGGGAAAGTTGGATTCTAGAACTGGTGAAGGTATTTTAGTTGGATATTCCTGCTCAAGAAAAGCTTATAAGTGCTACAATTTTAGATTGAATAAAATTGTTGAAGCCATAGATGTAAAATTCGATGAATCTTCATTTTTTCAAATCCAAAACTGAAAGGAAAGATCATCAGATATATGAAATATATGACAAAATGAAAATGGAAGAAGAATCAAGTGATATAGAGGAAACTAAATCAGTTAAAAATGAAAATCTGACTCCTACTTTATTATAGGGATCAACTCCATCTAAGACTCCAAGCAAAATAATTCAAAGAAATCATCCTGAAGAACAAATCATTAGTGATATAAATGTAGGTGCTGAAACTAGAAGCAAAAGGAAAAAATATACTTCCAATACAGAACATGTATCGTTACTCTCACTGTTTGAACCCAAGAATGTTGAAGAAGCAATTAATGATGAACAATGGATGAAAGCAATGAAAGAATAAATAAGTCAAATAGAAAAGAATAAGACATGGGAATTGGTTCCTAGACCTTTAAATAAAAATGTTATTCGGGCTAAATGGGTTTTCAGAAATAAGTTGGATGAAGCATGAAACATAACTCGAAATAAAGCTAGACTGGTTTGTAAAGGGTATGCACAGGTAGAAGGCATAGATTATGAAGAAACGTATGCTCCTATTGCAAGAATGGAATATATTAAACTGATTTTGACTTATGCTAGTTCTAAGAACATGGAAGTTTATCAAATGGATGTAAAATCTGCATTTTTAAATGGTGAGTTAGAGGAAGAAGTTTACATGGAACAACCAGATGGGTTTTAGGTACAAGAAGTAGTAAATCATGTTTACAGGTTGAAGAAGGCTATGTATGGGCTAAAACAAGCTCCAAGAGCTTGGTATTCAAGTATTGATAAGTACTTAAGGCAACAAGGATGCATAAAAGGTAAGACTGAGAGTAATATTAATATTAAAGAAGAACATGGTAGCTTGATTATTGTTGAAATATATGTAGATGATATTATATTCGGGAGTGATAATGATCAGCTTAGAAAACTATTTGCACAAAGTATGCAGAATGAGTTTGAAATGTCTATGCTTGGCGAATTAAAGTTTTTCTTAGGCCTCCAAATTTCACAATATGATAAAGGAATTTTTATCTCTCAAACCAAATAGATAAATGAAATGCTAAATAAATTTCAAATGGAATATTGTAAACCAGTAGGAACTCCCATGGTTAATGGATGTAAGTTGAGTAACACAAATGATTCTGAGAGTGTTGAGCAGAAAATATACAGATCTATGATTGGTAGTCTTTTATATGTAACAACTACAAGGCCGGATGTCATGAATGCAGTATACCAGGTTGATCAGTTTCAATCATCTCCAAAAGCTTCTCACTTGCTTACAGTTAAGAGGATTCTTAGATATCTAAAAGAAACAACAGATTATGGCTTGTGGTATCCCAAAGGTAACAATCTTGATTTATATGCTTTTATTGATGCAGATTGGGTAGGTTGTGTAGATGATCGAAAAAGCACAAGTGGGGAAACATTTTATCTGGGAGGATGCTTGGTAAGTTGGTCAAGAAAGAAACAATCAACAATATCTCTTTCTACTGCTAAAGCTGAATACATTACTGCTGCAAATTGTTGCACGCAGGTACTATGGATGAAACAAATGATAGCAGATATACATGTCACTTATGATGATCCTATTCATATTTTCTGTGACAATACAAGTGCCATCAGCATTTCCAAGAATCCAGTTATGCACTAAAAACAAAACATATTCCAATTAAGTTTCATTTTCTTAGAGAGCAGGTTTTAAACAATACTATCAAGCTAGAGTATGTTAGCACACACTGTCAAATTGCTGATATATTCACTAAGCCTTTGCCTCAGCAACAAATAGAAAATCTCAGGGAACGGTTAGGTGTTTGTTGTATGTAATCTCTGACATTTTTGTTATCAAAGTGATGCTCAACTGATTTTAGTTACATATCAGATTTGTAGATTTTCAATGACAGACTTCTATTGACAGGTTCAGTTTTGGTTACCAATTGGTTACAGCTTTCACAAGTGTTTTTGTTAGGGGAAGAATTCTCAGATCATGCAGTTTGGTTCTTTTTCCATCGATGTAAAAGGGGGAGAAGATGTATATGTTTTCCATCAATGCCAAAGGGGGAGTTTGTTGGTCTGAATGAGTTTGTTTGTCATTGATGTAAAGAATGTCTATTAGCAAATACATAACATGAATTTGAAAGAATAATAAAATTTGATAGATATTATTCTTTGAAATAGCCAAAGACAGAAATCCGTGACTATAACAGAAATTTGTGAATGACACAGAAATATCGGAATGCTACATAAATTGTGAATGAGACAAAAATTCTTTTCTTCAGACATAAAGTTTATTGTGTTCATAGAAATGGGCATTAGAAATTAGTTTAAGTTTTTTTATTGTTGTGGCTAAAACGTTTTGTTATCCATCGTTGAGTATCAAACGCTTGATTCCAATGTGTCAAGCATGGTTCCAATTTCCATCAATAAATCAAGCAATACGGTTCCAAAGTTTGTTTTTAACATGAGGTAAAAAATGAATTTCTGCTAAATGAAATGGTTAACACTACCCAGAATTTTCAGTTATGGTTTTAATGTATTGGCCAACATTTTTTATTCTTTGTCTTGAACCTTTTATACAGTTAAAGATAACCATATCTAAATTTTTATGGTATGCATTGTAAGATAAGTATATGCAAGTAGGGCTGTGAAAATATAGAGGAATACTCTGTCGTGAATAAGAAATTGGAATAGGAAGAATGCAACGAAGTGAATGAATAGAAGAACACAGCGCAATGAATGAATAGGAGGACGCATAGTGGTGAATTAATAGGAGAATGCAGAGCAGTGAATTATCTCAGCAGTGAATAACACTTTGCATGGTGAAATTACTCAGCAATGGAGAAGACGTAGATCGCTGAAATGTTAGCAGTGAAGAAAAACATGAGAAAAACATAGAGCAGTAAAGAAAACTATGAAGAGGTTGACTGCTTTGATTAAAGAAACATTGGTATGCTTTGGATTTTATTGATGATCCAAATGATAAATTTCTCTTTAACAATTTAAGTTGAGTATGGGTTCTGTACAGAATAAATATTGCGAGTCTATAAATTAAATCCATTTTCTGGGTACTCGTGTAACTGTAGATTGATTTAGTAAAATGAATTAAACAAAAAGTAGAGATCTGGAAATGTTAATGAGATCAATCAGATACTGGATGCAAATGATTTTAAATAATACATATTATCAGTTACAAGCTTTAAAGCTAGTTTTTTTAATACATTACTTACTGCATAAGTGAAGAAAGTTTGAGACAGACTGTTGGTTTGATAGAGATAAGTTGGTTAATAGATACAGGCTATTTTTGACAGAAATGTTTTAATAGAGATGTTCTTGACAGGATGGTTATTGACTGAAATTGTTTTGAGAGAGAATTTGTGACAGAATGTGTTGTTGTTAAAAGTTTATATTTGATACAGTTTGGGTCTGAAAAGGTAACTTGTTTTGGTTTGAAAGTATATGAAATAGGTTGGTGCCTATATTATAGGGAGGGAGGAAGGTGCTAGGGAGACTGGCAATCTCATTGCAAGTTGAAGCTTGCATTTAGACAATAGGAGCTATCTTTCAGTAAGTTGAAAATAAAGAGGTAGTTTCCTAAGGTAGTATCCTCATCTGAGTTGTTGCTCAAATAAAACATGATGTAACTAAAGTTGCTTGCTTTACATCCATAAGAAGAAGAGGTTTTTTCCCTTTATGGGTTTCCTCATGAATATTTTGTGTGTCTGTCCATTTTATGTGTTTGATCGTTACTGATTATGAGACAATATAATTAAGCTACGTTAAGGAAGTAAAAATAAATAAATGAAAATTATAGACAACTGATTCACCCCCCCCACCCTCTCAGTTGTTTGATTTGATTAACACCATTTTATTCTCCCCCCTAGTCACTTGGTGTATATGGTCTTAGTTTCGAGATCAGGTACACTACGGTTCTTCTCGACATTTTGAACCCTAAAATGGTTCCATCATCAGGAGAGTCTTAGAAAGATCATGATTTCCTCAGTGATTGTAAAGAATATATTAATACACAATGAGAATAAAATACAAAAAAATTGTGCTATGTGACTAGCAATGTGATATACTGATAGTAATCTAAGGAAAAGTAAGAATTATACATAATTTGCTATATATTTTTGAAGGTATGATGCCAATTATGCTCAATTGGTAGAATCATGAAAATGTGTGATGAGGTTCATTATCACTCATTTATTTTTCCTTGCATGACAAATCTTTAATATTTGTGTTAAGAGGATTCTAAAACTCTGTCATAGTAGGTTAATAAGGGTTTCTATTCGGAAATGGTCCACATTGTGAAAATTTAATGTACATACCATTTCCATCAATGCACATTTAGGCCAACAAACCCTTATTTTGTATAAATGTACATTATGGTATTATTTTGGCATGGGTCCATTGTGTATGATTTCATAGCCATGCTATTAAATGTTATCTATTTCAAGGATTTTCATTATACTTGATTTTGTGACCATTGTTATTTACACTTGAGTAAGGCTATGCCCACCTCTAGGTAGATACATTAGATACTTTGTTTGTAATTATTTTATTAATCTTAGATTTTCAAGACTCCTACTATTTTCACCTAGACACTCCTCTAATATTTACTAATGTGTATTAAAATTCAACTCTTCTTCCAACCTCACATATTAGGGAGAATCATGTATACCTATTTTTGCTCCTTTATATCATTGAAGTTGATTTTGGCCATATTCATCGTCTATCAAATTAGGAAGTTGCATGTATCTTATTACCACTTTCAATGAATTTTACCTTACAAACATGTATTTTAGTGATGCATCTCGCACACATATCTTGATGCATGTGGGTTTCCAATTATCAATCCATGTGCACATATGAATTAACAGTTACCAGGTTGAACGTGCATGTTAAAGTGGCCCAAAAATTCATGTCGGTGAAAGCCTGCATATGAGTTTTTTTATATGCGTTACACACTTGTAGGGCCATGATATCTCTCACAAAATAGAATGACCATATATAATCTTATAAATTCAATGTTTTGGGTGATATTGACACACTAATCTTTATGGTTCTCACCCTTATATTTGTGAAATTCGAGCTAACATAGGATAATATCTTCTTATCTTTGGTTTCCTTATTGAGAGAAAGGTCAAATTTTTTTAAGGTATTCTTGTTTTGAGAGTGAATGTATTGGATCACCACTGATTCATTCACCATACCGATGTATCAAGAACCTTTAGTTCAAAACTTATACACACGTGGCTAAAGATGGAGGGACCCAAGTTTGGGCGATGAAGATACTACAACAAATTTAGGTATGGTTCACTTGTTGTACATAGGGTTTATTTATCAATAGGGTGAACTGCATCTCAATCTAAAACTACAGGTTAAACCACACTATTAATAAGTTATGGGTAAACTGCTTCAATTGAGGCTATATGGACTGAAATTAGCACTGGAGCTTTCATTATACCAATTACCTCTGTTCAACAATGTGGTTTAACAGGTAGTTGGCCTATGGGGATTAGAGTGACAGAGCTGAGTGATACACATGACCCAGAGGGTTCTCCAACTCGATATGTTCCTTCTCCTTAAATTCAATATTGGTATATAATTGGCAAGGATGCTTACTTAGATGCTAGGAATGCCCCCTTTGCTCTTGATGCGAGGGGTAAACTGGTTTCTAAATAGGATCTGCCATGGGTGAAACTACAATTGGATTTGCGTATCCCGCCCCTGTACCTGGGGAATACGAAACAACTATATCTGCAATTGGCAAGGATATTTAGCGGAATTATAACTATAGCACTCCATCTGGAATTGCTGCTACTTCTTATCGAGCTGGAAGGTACGCTGGGTGAGGTAGTAGTGGTGGGAAAGCTGGAACTGGGTGAACCTATGAATCTCCAAATGGAATTGTATAAGATGCCGGTATATCAACAAGATCAATAGCTTCGATTGGATCAACTAGGTCAAATGCACCTATACATAAATTATGTGCCAATTGTATGTATTCTCCTCTTTTAAACTCCCCCCACTCCCCCAATTCCTTATGTTGTTCTTATGCATCATTATTATGATACAAGAATTGATGGCGAATTACTTACGCTTTAACTAATTTAGATCGAATGTATTCTAGTTACTTGAATTGTATATCTAAGAGTACCAAAGGTTGTGTATTTTTCATTGTATGTATATCCATAAGGAAAATTAGGGAAAAGACTTTTTGGATCAATATTGCTCACTTGGATCAAGGTTTGAGTACTATTCAAAAGGTATGTTATTTTTCCCTTCTTTTTTGCATTTCATATGATAAAGAATTGCATCAAGGAAAGTAAGTGAGCAATATACAACATAAATCCATCTTTCATCTGAAGTTAAGATGGATCTATGCTAATTTATTTGATCATAGTGATCCCCTTCTTTAAGTTTGTTAATTTTCCATTTTTAGTTGTCATTTTTTTAACAATTATTAACTCTATTGTTGTTACATAGAGATATAGATGCATCTAATTATTCTTTAGGACATATCAATGTAGATGCATCTAATTATTCTTTAGGACATATCAATGTAGATGCATCTAATTATTCTTTATGACATATCAATGTAGATGCACCTAATTACTCTATGCGATGTCCATAATATACACATTCATTGACTACAAACAACAAACAAGAATACCAATGATATTCAGAGATAATTATTTTCAAGCACTACTACTACTACTTTATTTATTTTTTTGAAATATAATATTAGGTTGAAATACGGAGAGCGATGTTACAATCCTTTTAATATTGGGCTAAAAAGTCAATATGAATCTATTTTGTAGTTGTATTTAGATTTTTCATATATATAGAGAGAGATATGTCACATATTTCATCCACATGGGTTGTAGAAAGTATCTCTAAGTACAATTAGTAAGTAATAACTCATCATTAAATAAATGGAATAGATTCAATTGTAAATAAATGGAATAGACTCAATTGTTATGAAGTAGAATCTATAAAACCTGGTTGGGAAATATGTATGATAAAAACACTTGATTCAAAGCAATGTATGTATTTAAAGGCATGCGTTACTAACCATGGGTGTAGGAAAGGGATTTTCAATGAATGTAATTATGAATTTAATCCAATGTGTCTTGTCTATGAGTTTAATAGGGAAAGGTAATAAGGACAAAGGTAGCATCCCTTTGGTAAAGTGGCAAAGTCTTGCAAAACTTAGGAACATTTATTATTTTGGGAAAGTTCAAACTTATATTTAAGGCATTTATAATTAGAGTTTTTAAAATTTATTTCTATTGTTTTACATTGATAAAGTTTAACAAATTTAAAGCATTAAACAAAGCAAAATACTATAAATAATTTATAATAACCTTTTTTCAATTTATTTGAATTTTATAGTTATTTTAATTGCACTAAAAAAATTATATTATATTTAATTTTTATTTAAAAATAAAAAATTGCATTATATTTAAAATTTACTTATTTTTAAAATTTTAAAATGTTTAATTTCCTCTTCTTTTTATATTATTGTTAATGTTTAAAATTATACCAAATGTATTCAATAACTTATTTAATTATTTATATAGCTTTTTAACTCCTTTCACTATATAAAAAGATGTTGACTAAGTATTATATATATAAATATTAAGAGTAATAAGCTTATTAATATTTTTTATTTCTTAATTTCTCATCACAATTTCATTAAAATTTGTATTAGTTTTTAAATTGTTAAATCACATTTTATAATAGAAAAAATATCAATATGTTTTAGCATTTTTAATTATTACAAATAGAATTATAAAATTTAGTTATGCAATAAAGTTGAAGAATTATTTAGTAAATACTTAAAACTTTCTATAGAATTAAATAAATGTTATGGAGTTTGTTAATCAAATTTATCTTCTATATAGAGTGACACCATAATAGTTATTACAATTCCAAAAATAGCTTGATATGTAAACTCCAATGCAGGGAAATTCCTCAACCTTTAATAGAGTGTTTTAATAGTTTTGAATATGTGAGTATGTGATATTAGATAGCATTTTTGTTTTACTTTATCTATAGTTTAAAATGTTATAGATGGGTCAATAAGTCATCATGAATACTTTATCAATAAATGCTAACACTTAGATTCATCCATCTCTATTTCAATTTTTAAAAACATGGAATAAGACATGTTGATTTTATTTTACTTTTAAATGATACACAATAATACAATTTTCATTAAAAAAAGTCTTCTTACTATTCATATGAATCAAAAAAACATTGTCTTTACAAAACATTCATCACAATGCTTCTAAACTTACAACTTACACATTCATAATAAGTAACTAGTTGTTATTTTAATATAAACATGCTAAAAAGCATAATAAACAACAATAAATTTAAAATACACAATAATACATTGTTAAAATATTGCATAAATTATTTTAACTTTTAGTTTTAAATAATATATTACTAATAAAATTAAATAGTACTAAAAAAATTACTCCATTAAAATATTTCTAAGAGAGAAGCTTTTAAAGTTAATTTGAATTGTTTTACTTTATGTTAATTTGAATTATTTTACAATTATTTTAAAATATTGTGTAATTATTTAACTTTTAATTTTAAATTATGTATCATTAATAAAATTAAATACTTTAAAAATAAGCATTATATTAAAACATTTCTAAAACAGAAACTTTAATGTTAATTTAAATTGTTTCTATACAATAATGTTGTAGTTAATTGTACCAAGGTAAGACCCTACATAAAAATATGTAGAACCTACATAAAAGCTATATATTACTTTTATGTAGAGTCTTATTTTTTTAACTACAACATTTTAATAAAAACAATTATAATAAAACAATTGAAATTAACAATAAAGCTTCTTTCATGAAGATAGAAATTAACATAAAAGTAGCGTACTAATTTAAGTAACACATTACATAAAAGCGATACACTACTTTTATGTAGAATCTTACCTTCGTAAAATTAACTACAACATTATTGTATGAGAACAATTGAAATTAACACTAAAGCTTCTATAGGCTCTCATGAGGATAGAAATTAACATAAAAGTCGGTAGTAGTGCGGTCGCAAGTGATATATATATATATATATATATATAGTACTATGATAGAATGTGGTATATACACTACTTTCATGATGATAGAATGTGGTATACACACTACTTTCATGATGATAGAATGTTGCAGTAGTCAGGACGACTAAGACATCTCCTTGTAATGAGTAATATATACGTTTCTCTAATGAGAGGTCATAATACAATGTTAAAGTGTAATGATGACTAAGACATGTTTTCGTAATGTTAAATATGTTTTTTATTAGCAATCAAGGGGTTTACCTTAAATGTTAATAAATAAATAACTTAATTTATAATTTTATTATTATAAAAAACTTATTTTCCAAAAAAAAACGTACTTATTTAGAAAAAAACAATATTTTGTTGATAAAAGTTCATACTTTAAATATTCTATTTATCATTCTTTCCTTAGTCTTTATATAAGATATAATATATTCACTCTATACAAAATTATTAATCTATAATGTGAAATCAGTACTTTAATTTGATAGTAAATTAGCAATTTTGTAATAATAAGGATTTTCAATCAATCACTTCAATGGCAAGCAGATTTCAACATTCATTTATCTAGATTTTATTTAATTTTATTAGTTAACATTTATTTATCTCTTTAATGCTTGATAAAATAAATTTTTTATTCATCAACATTCATTTCAAATTACTTTATTGATCAACATTCATTTTTAGAAGAGGCTCAATTTTTTCATTTGCATGCCTCTCCATGCTTATTAGTGATGAAAATATGCATTATGATTATTCCATTATTTCTCAGAACTTCATATAATTCACAGGAAAAAAATATGTTGCAGAAACATAGAAATTAATGGATATGCATACCCTATTAGTATTTAATAATTAAAACTGATGAATAGGTAAAATGTTGTATGTTTTAATGAGAATAAATGATGATGATGATGGTTAACGTCCCCTGAGACTGTGGAAGAGCTAGTCGGTCAGCTGACTAGTCAATTTAACCGACTAAACGGAGATTAGGTCGGCGTCCAAAGGTTGTGTCGGTTGACCGAACCGACAAGTAGTTTCTCATAATCGTTTTGTAAATCATATATAATAGGCTGTTGAGCTAGTTAAGAACTTGGTTCAGTTCGGATATATGTATGGACCCTCATGTGATACTATAATATAATCTATTATTCATTTACCTGTTCTTGTCTCTTGCTTCTATATGTGTATATGATTCTTCATGTGTATTATTGGTAACCCTATGTGATCAAGGAGATTACAAAATTGGTTCTGTTGCCGGTAGTACATATATGGATGACATGAACATGCGTAGATGATATTAGAGCAAGAGATTAAGAATTGGTGGGAGCGTAAGATTCCAAATTACATACAAAACTACGCGTGAAGAAACAGATTAACCATTGCTCAGGCGAAGGAGAAATTCTTCATCGAAACAGATGAGAAGTTTGTAGAGTCGGTGCCTCAGCTGTTGAAAAAAATTCTAGATGGAAAACCTAGAAGCAACTAAAGACCAAGAGTTACTGGAGAAACTGATTCAAGGGGGACACACAAACTTGTCAGAGTGGTTTGAAAAGATCACAGAAAAATTATGCGAAGAACAAGCTGTGGAGGAAAGAGTATCGGTCGAAAGCATTGAGAAAAGGTTTTATACAGACCTCACTCAGTAGTTTCTTTGCTCCTTACCAACCCTTTTATTCAAATTGCTAATCGAGAAGGGAGTGGGCCATATTGTAGAGCCTTGTCCATCACTACGCAAACCACCACCAAATACTAACTGGGTGGAGAAATAGAAGAAATGAGAAAAATTCAATGCCGAAAGGGAGTGGGAGTACTTCCTAAGAAAATAAACAGAACTATTCGAGCTTTCTAAAGCGTCAGGTAGGCTATGGGGGGGTTGCTGGTCACTTTGTCGGGGTAGAGTAAAAAGGATTCTAGTCGAATGAAGAAACCATCACCAGCAATGAAAAGTCGACCTAAGAAGCAAATCGAACGAACAGTGATACGCAAAGGTACGTTGGGCTTGCAGAAGTTAGAAAGAGAGAAGAGGAAAAAAAGAAGGGAAGAAAGAAGAGAGAAATCCAGAGCATTGCAAAGAGGAATGACCACTGAGGTGGCAGAACAAGAAGGAAATCCACAAGAGTCAGGTCATGACCGATAGGAAGAAGGGATGGATGAGGGAGCATCACCCATGGAAGAAGACTTGTGGATAGAGCAGCGAGAAGCTCTCCAACTAGAAATTCCTCAGGAGATAAGACCTCTTTCTCCGACAAATCTGAGTACCCGAATACAAGACATTGTTGAAGAAGACCTACGACTAAGAGTTGGTGAGTTTGGTATATGTATTCGACTAGATGACAAAGTAAATGATGATAATCATTTAGTAATCCGTCGAACAGAGGAAGGAAATTGGGTAACACTTCAAGCATACCCTTCCAACTGAAGTATCCACTTGCTCTACATGACACATGAAGGAGCACCCCCCCTGCCAAACACAACTTTACAAGAAATAGAACAGTTGGACTTACAAGCACACTAGTGCAGCTGGTGTTATCAACCATTAGAGTAAATTTGAGGTCTAAAATGGGCCTCCTAAGGAAAATAATAAAATAATAGTTATTAATTTTGGAGGAAGAATGAAAAAAACTACTTTTTGTGTTCATATTTTGGACATATCTCCCTGTTTTTTTTACTCAAATTCTGAGCGGGAGAGCTCATTGGATGCAAAATTTAATTCCGCATCCAACGAGTACCCACACTGCATACTTTTGACAGACCCCACTACCCCAAAAACAAGAAATACCTGAAAAAATGTGATGATGACATCATCATCACATTTTTTCAGGTCTTTCTTGTTTTTGGGGTAGTGGGGTCCGTCAAAAGTATGCAGTGTGGGTACTCGTTGGATGCGGAATTAAATTTTGCATCCAATGAGCTCTCCCGCTCAGAATTTGAGTAAAAAAACAGGGAGATATGTCGAAAATACGAACAAAAAAAGTAGTTTTCTTTTATGACAAATATGTCAATTCAACCATTATGGTTGACTCATTTTATTGAAATTCTATTGGTTCTTGAATTCCAACTCATAAAATTTATTGTTGGCGCGTTTTCTTATATGGCCCATTTTAGACCCCAAATTTCCTCTAATGCCAAATGGCACTTCTCCATCCGAGTGCCGACATTCCTTATGTTGGTACACAAAAGGACATCTTAGGATTGAAGTTTTCCAAAACACTATAGATGGGTATGACTTGGGATGCATTTACCCTTGAAATAACTTCCCATATTATTTTTCTAAGTGTTGACTTGCGTACGCAATATCTCCATTTCAACTTGTGTATGTACACAACTATTTCCATTGACAACTCGCGTATTGTACGCTACTATCTCCATTGCAACCTGCGTACATCAGGGTACATGGGTTTCCTTTAAGCAATTCGCGCATCATACGCGGGTTTCCTATATCAATAGTCGCGTACATCTTGATTCGACCTTAAAAATATAAAACACGATTGATGGATATTAGTTGGGCCCTAATCATTAACTATCCTAACTATTTCAACCTCCTCAACCTTCGAAACCACTCTATTTACCAAAGTATAAATAAAGGCCTTGGGGAGGGAATTAATCAATCAAGATTGGAGAGAAAAGTTATGCTGGTGGTATATCTTCAGAATTCTTGGAGCAACAGAACTCAGAGTCTTTTGGTTGTAGAGGAGTCCTTTTCTTAGAAGCTGGGTTGTACTCTTATCTCATTCACTGATTGTTAAGAAAGAGAATTCTTCTTCCAACATTGTGTTGAGTCTCTTTCATGTATCATGGTTAATGAATATTCTTGATTATGTACTGGATATATTGTTTATTTAACCTCTTATATATACATGCATAAGATAGTACTTGTAGAATTGGCTCTTTACAGGTGAAGGAGGTGCATCCTTGGAAGCTTTGGAGAGAAGAGGAACGGAAGAAGATCAAGCTTGGATCAACTGTCGATAATTGGGTAAGTCAAGACTTTCTTCCTATTTCCTTTCTGTTCTCTGTTAAAGCTGATTGTCTGCAAGATTAGTAGTAAGTTGGTAACCCCAGACCCTAGGTTACAAGGGTGCTTAATCCTGAACAATAGAACCGACGACTCTGCTGGGGAGTCCATCCTGTTGTGGGTCAGTCCTGTAGATCCTTTCCCAGTCTTTGCTTTGATTCAGTGTGTGGTTTTATGCCTTGGTTTGGACTTGCAGTAGTGTTTTAGAGACCTTCATAATTTTTTTCTTTTTTGAATTTTTTTTTCTCCTGTACGTGGGTTACTGTGCTACACAGTTGTGTACAGAGGCTTGTATACATGGGTTTCTATATTGAACATTTGCCTATAGTACGCGGGTTTCTATTGTCACGTCCCCATGCCTCCGACCAATGAGAGGACGTGATCACCATGGTGTTAAGCATCCGGGCTAAGAGCCCACGAACATGGACATGCATAAAATTTACTGAAACAGAATGCTGAAACAGAACCTTTAACTAAAACACGCACATATGCAATTTAGTCATCATACACAGCGGAAACCAATGGCATTCATACATGCATGCATTCATTTAACATCTTCATCATTTTCATTTACAGAAAATAAGGTTGCAGAAGTAAAATGAATAAGATCACTTATCTTAAGAAGAACTCGATCCGCAACCAGCTACGTCACTGCAACGTTCCACCCAACCATAGGCCAACGTGCTTCTTAATCTCTTAGTAGCGCTGCCACCCCCGAGCTGGGCATGATTCTCCAAGGAATAAAGGAACAAGCAGGCTTACACATAGCCAAGGATACACAAACGCAGCCAAGCCAACACAGTTGGGTTTATCAGGCCATCGAGGAGTTGGGAAAGGCTAAATGCTAAGATGATGAGCTCGACGCAAAGCCAAGAACACCTACACTATAACTAGCTTGACTTCTAAGACACCCACACACACCCAACACAAGGAGTCAGTCCCTTCTCTGCTACACAGTCCCTCAGTCCCTGCATTCCCTTCCAATGCTATTCAGAGGTTGTGGAGAAGAAAGCCAGCCCTCTAGCTCTGTCTGTGTGGTTTCCATCACTAGGTTCATCAAGCAAACCAAGCCCCCATCCCTGCTCCCAACGTAGTCTGAAGACCAACCATTGCCCACATGCAATTAAATCAGCAATTACAGCTCAACAGGGAAGGAAACTCCCCAGGGAATTATACAGTCCCAAACGTAACAGTGAAAGTAGCTCACAACAAGGGAAAACAATGACTCGTCCTGGGCAACATATCCAACCAAGGGAACTTACATAGACCACGCTGAGGAAGAGAAAAACACAAACTTCCAAATCCTGTGCGTGAAATGAACATAACGACCATACCAGTCTATGAGATAGCCGAAAACGTGAATGGCCCTTCACAGCAGTTCGTGGATGGAATAGCACAGCTCTCAGCTCGCTGCATCAGTCGGAAAACTAGGAAATTCCTGTGCGTGAGGCACATGAACGGATATTGGTCCTGCATGAAGATGAACAGCTCCCAGTTTGTGCGTGGGTGAACAGAAAACAAGGAAGACACGAATTAGACGTGCGTGGGTGTTCAGCACAGGCGTGGAGAGGAGAATGCGTCCGCAGGAATGAAAAACCAGGTAAATCTTGTGCATAGAGGTGAACAGACAATCGTGAGGCTTGCGTAGTGGAGAGTGCGTGAAGGTTCCTCTTGCCATTGTGAAGTCAAACGCTATGGTTGAGTGTGCGTGTAGGCTAGGACTGATAGCCCTGCCACCCCACTCCCAAAAACAATAACTGCCATAACTTCCCCCAGCTACCAGCAGAAATTCTTAATGAAGGTGGTTGGATAAGACAAGGAAAGAAGACACATGGGTATTTTCCCTCACTGGCCAAGGTTTAACAATTTCCCCACCCTTATCCTTGTGAAAATCATGCCCCTTTCTCATTTTAGTTGCCGCAATCGTAGCTGGTCGGGTTCGTTTTAATTAAAGATGCATATTTACATGGTGATCAACTTAATATGTGCGTCGCATGCCCCGATACACCATCGGTGACAATTTTAAATCCAAAACATAGCATAACCAATCAATGGTGGGGCCTTGGCCTTTAGCTCCGCACCATGATTATTACAATATATACATCATATGCATCTAATGCAATGGGGTCAAAACCGAGGGTGTGACAGCTATATTGAACATTCACGTATAGTCATTAGAGGAAATTTGGGGTCTAAAATGGGCCTTATAAGAAAACGCGCCAAAAATAAATTTTGTGAGTTAGAATTCAAGAACCAATAGAATTTCAATAAAATGAGTCAACCATAATGGTTGAATTGACATATGTGTCATAAAATAAAACTACTTTTTTGTTCGTATTTTTGACATATCTCGCTGTGTTTTTACTCAAATTTCAAGAGGGAGAGCTCATTTGATGCAGAATTTAATTCTACATCCAACAAGTATCCACACTGCATACTTTTGATGGACCCTGCTACCCCAAAAATAAGAAATACCTGAAAAAATGTGATGATGATGTCATCATCACGTTCTTGTTTTTTAGGTAGCGGGGTCCGTAAAAAGTATGCAATGTGGGTACTCGTTGGGTGTGGAATTAAATTCCACATACAACGAGCTCTCCCGCTTAGAATTTGGGTAAAAACACAGGGAGATATGTCGAAAATACAAACAAAAAAAGTAGTTTTTTTCATTCTTCCTCCAAAATTAATAATTATTATTTTATTATTTTAACTATTATTGTATCATTTTCTTTAGGAGGCCCATTTTAGACCTCAAATTTCCTCTAATGACACGGGTTGTTCGACTAGACAATCACGTACATACCTTAGCAGCAAAATTTTGGGTAGGGTTGCTTGTCCCTGTCCTTTTTGGATTTTGCCTTGGTTTGTGATCTTCTAGTACTGGCATTTCACTGTAGGTTTGGAAGCCCTGTGAACCATACTTCGCGCTTTTTAGTAAGCCTTTGAATTTTTGTTGTTTGGATTTTCTTTCTTTTTAGAAATATGAGGTGGATTATCCTATTGGGTGATAGCTCCAAGTGCTATGTATCTGAATCAGTGATCAGGGTTCTAGATCTCATGTACCCCGTACTATTTCCAAGTAGTTTCGGTTTGTCACTTTCCTTTTATTGATTTCAGTGGATTCAATTCATTGTTTTTTCCCAAGATAGGTGTTCGCCAAGTTTCTTCCTTGGGTGGTTTATCTTTGGTTCTCATAAGTCTGCTATACTTCATTTTGCTTACTTTATATAGTTTGAGTATTCAAGCATAGTCAAGAATTTTTGCATTTAGGTGCATAGTAATTTTTGAAGAATTTGAAAAGTGAAAAGAAAAGCATTGGAAACATTTGCATTTGAATTGCATATTGTAGTTTTATTTTTAGTTTTTGAATAAAATCTCAAAAATTACAAAAATAAGTCTTAGCTTTCTCTCTCCTAGTTGCATTTTCATTAGTTCATATTTACAAAAAAAAAGAAAAAGAAGCTTGCTTTAAGTAGTTATAATTTGCTTTGGAATTCATTTTATACACATTTTTTACTTTTCTTATCGATTCTATAATATCATAGTCATTCATGCCACTTGCCCTCCGACTAAGAACAACCCTTAAAATGAACACTATAATTTAAAATTTATTAGTAAGTTTTGTTTTATAGGGTCATACACCTACTAGCTTAGGCTAGACTTGTGGGATAGGAAGTGTAAACTCCCCATAAGTACTTAAGTCCAGACGGAGTTGGCCAATCAATAGGTAAATCCTTCTCTGTGTTGATAGCATTTGGGAAGCTCCTCTCAAACGGGAGTTAAGCACAAGGTCGTGTCAAGGCATTGGACTGAGGAGATAACCCTCCGATTCCTTGTCAAAACATAGACCAAGGTTTTTACGCATATGGGGATTTTTCCCTAGACATAGTTTCAGGCTTTGCTACCCTACCCATGCGTATGAATCAGGCTTGCACCTGTCCCCCCAGACTATTGATGTAGTTAAGGTATCCTCTAGTCTCTTGGACATCTAGGGTTTATACACAGGTAAACCAGAAGGCTATTTCTGGTTCACCTTGGATGGGCTTGGAAGGTAACCCTTGTTGAAAGTGTAGGAGGGTGGTGGGTGATTCCTTCGCTTGTGCCTAAAAACCTCTTCAAGGATGCTAAGAAACTGTCTCTCATCTTTCTTCAGGAAAGCATATCTTATACCCCTTGTGATTGTTGAGACTTTAGGAAATTTTGTAGTGATTGCTCTATGGTTTGTCTGTGTTTTTAGTCGACCTTAGGGTGTGAAGAATTAAATTTATAATCATGGAGGACCAATCTATCAGAAGGTCACAGAGGTTGCAAAACCTTCATCTACTTATCACATTGGAACCTCCACCTCCCCCTCAAAGGAGGAGATTTGACACGGACGGTTCTTTCGAATCAATAGGAGTTAGTGAAGTTCCAGGTGAACTAGAACTTAGGGAAAACCATTTTAATTTAAACACAGTTGAGATAGAATACTTGTAGGCTGATGAGTTTGCAAGGAATTTTAATTCAACTCTAACTGACTTAAACGATCTGGTGATCATTCAGGTTCATCCTTTCAATCCACCCATGATTGGTGTCTCTTTGGGCAGAATAATGTCTACTGCAGGAGAAAGTTATTTTACTTCCACCTCAGCTGCTCTGGTTGAAGGGGTGCCACCTCCCTTGGTAGGAACCCCTAGAACAAGTATACCTACTGCATCGTTAACTCCATCTAGATGAGTGGTTCAACCACCAACTCCCACAAGTTTAGCAGGTGCTTCTAGTGGTATGGTAATTGGGATTCCTAGTGTACCTACAGTTCCTACTTCCTTCACACACACTGCTTAGAGTGGTCCTATAAGATCCTTAGATTTTGTCCAGGGTTTTCCTTGGAATCGGGGGCACATTCCTCGATCCACTCCATACGTAGGCCCAACACCCACATATGTATGGGTGCAGTTTAGAAACCCTAATCCTTATGGTCAAGGTTTTCAAACTTCGGTTTCAGATCCATTCATGAGATCTCCTTTTTCACTTTTCAGCGGAGGGATAGCTGCTCCTGTATTCCAAACCCCAGCTTTGATTGGGGCAGCTAGAACCTCATATACTGCACCGCACATAAACAATCCATTGGATTATGGATGGGATCCTTTCCAAATAATCTCAATCATTTCGCAACCGACAGCAGGGGGTGACCCCACCTTCACATATGGGAATATGGGGGCAAGTCCCTCTAATCCCCAAGACGGTACTTTTAGTGCTCCAGTTTGACCCAATCTCCCTTTCCTGGCAATGTTAAATTTGCCAAATTTGTCAAAACTAATGAATGACCCGGTGAGACATAACTCCTCTTGGCCACCCATTCCTACCAAGCTACCCTCGGATATCCCAAAATTCGAAGGAAAAATTGGTGATGATCCAGGAGCTCATGTCACCACTTTCCATTTGTGATGCTCTTCCAACTCACTGAACAAAGATTCAGTTCGGTTGAGGTTGTTCCAAAGAAATTTAACCAGTACTGCAGTGAAATGGTATATTGAATTTCCTTCTACTGCGTTTAATAGTTTTTGGGAGTTGGCTAATGTATTCCTTAGTCACTTCCAACTTCTTGTCCGATATGATTTCAGGACAGACTTGTTGTCTACCTTCCGAAAAGACAAGTCCACTCATATTTTGGATCACATCCAAGAGTGGAGAAGACATAAGAGCGTTATCAAAGCCATTATTCCTCCCAAGTTCTTATTAGAATGGTTCCTTAAATGCATATTGCCACATATATCTAAAGATGTATCTACTTCAGGAGTGACCAACGAGGAAGAAGCTATCCTCAGGGCCCAGCAGTTAGATTTGATATATTCTCAGTTTGGAATTTTATATGAGATTATCCTTGAGGCACCAAGGCCAACGCACAATGTAGAGAAACCTAAGCCTAGACCCCATGCCGATAGCATGGTTGGTTCGATGAATTCTCCCACTATAGAATGTTTGGATAAATAGCTCCACCAGCTATCTGTCAAACATTCTACGGCGAAGGCAACAAAGGTTTCCCCATCACCCCAAAATGCAAATGTTTTTGCACAATCCTCTCAAAAGGGAAATCAGCACCCCGATGGGAAAAAGAAGAAAGGAAAAAAGGGTGAGGGAAACAAAAACAAGCAAAAACCCACAAACAATGATGGTGGGGGGGGGGAATGAAGAAGGTGAAATTCCCATGTAAGTTGTGCCATGAAGATCACCTGACCCATCTATGTCCCCTTATGGAACAAGCTCAGAAGTTCTTAAAAGGAAAAAAACTGGCTGTCCTGAAGGATCCTTTTCCCCAAAGACATAAATTTGCTTCATCTTCAAATGCAGTAGCGGGCACCCCAAATGCTCCTGACCCCAATTATATCAACATGATTCGATCTGAGACTTTAATACAGACCAGGAACAAGAACTATGAAAAAGAGACCTCGGAGAAGGGTAAGTCAATAGGTGAAACTTCCAACCCTCTCACGATTGAGAAGCCTGCCAAAATTATGCCCAAGATACCGAAAGGTGTCTTTAAGAAAACCTTGCATAATCCTAATGCTAGGGCTGCAGCAAACTATTATGTAGTTGAAGATTTAGCCCAGACTTCTTATGCACTGTCAGCTTTAGAGTTGTTATAGAGTTGTCCTGCCCAGTAGGATGCACTCTTATCAGTCTTATGAAGTATGGACTCATCGAGCCTCATGGCGAAATTTAATTTGCCTGATGTCAAAATTCTCCTGCCATATCTGGCCATATCATGTAGCCTTATTGATAGATGTCATCCATGTTGGAAAAACCATTGGAAGGGTAGTTGTTGACGAGGGTGCTTCTACATGTGTCATGTCCCTATCTTGTTGGAAATCCCTTGGATCTCTAGAGTTGGTTCCATTGAATACCCTACTTACTGCTTTCGACGGAAGGTCATTTCTTGCACATGGTATCCTACCGGCTTTCAAAATTAAGTTGTTAGGGAAAGCAATGTCTGTTGAGGTAGAGGTGATTGATGCACCTTTGGATTATAACTTTCTCTTGGGGAGAAATTGGACTTACGCCATGTCGACTATTGCATCAACCGTTTTTCAGGTGGTAGTGTTTCCACACGAAGGGAAGTTGGTTACTGTAGACCAACTCAATTTTACTCGAAAAGGCCGCATGGAAACTAAGGAGTTCGCCATACCATTGGTTGATCAGGTTATACCTGCTTCAAAGAGATTAGGGGCTAGAATGTACGCATCATTGATGGGCACATTTCATATTCCAACCTTGATTAATTGTATAGGTTATACTAGTGTAGGGAATTCTATAGCAACAGTTGTCGATAGAACAGATCCTTGGGTTCTTCATTCCCACCATGAACCTGAAGTGCCCTTATTGGCATCGAAAGTAGCTTATCAAGCTATCATTCATACTGCTGTTGATCCCATTTTGGTCCCTCTCACAATCTCAGAGGAGCCGGAAGAAGTCTATTTTCCTGCTTGGGTAGAGAACTCTTTGCATTCTATAGATTGATTAGATATGGTTTTACCTTTGGATGAAGCCATTCTGGAAGCCATGTGCAGACCAGATAAGATCCGCGAATATCTTCACCATCGATCCTATTTTCTTCCATATTTAAGCAAGATCGAGAACCAGGAGCTCCATATGAGACTAGCAGGTGATGTTTATACACCTATTAATCCCTTACCAAGGGAAGGAATATTTGCTCAGGGGAATATGGAAAAAATTTCTGCTACAATTCCTATCAACATCTGTGTAAACCCAAACATTGTGGAAAATGTACACATTGGCACGAACTGCTCTCCGGAGGAGATTGCGATCTATACATCCTTGTTTAAGGAATTATGCGATGTATTTTCCTAGTCATATGAGGAGATTCCAGGCATTGATCCATCAATAGTCGAGCATGAAATCCAAACTTACCCTGATGCTAGACCCGTTCGACAAAAGTTGAGACCTATCAACCCATGTAAAGCAACGGTGGTTAAGGCTGAAGTTGAGAAACTGTTGAAAGCCAGTTTCATCTACCCCATAGCTTTGACAGAATGGGTATCCAACCATGTTCCTGTTGAAAAAAATCAAGAGACTATACGCGTTTGTACTGACTTTTGAGATCTAAACAAATACTATCATAAGGATAACTACCCCATGCCATTTATAGATCAAATTATTGATGCTTGTGCAGGAATTGAAGTCTTTTTCATTTATGGATGGTTTCTCCAGGTATAATCAAATCCAAATTAAACCGGAAGACCAACATAAAACAACTTTTATTTGTCCTTGGGGTACCTTCGCATACAAGAAAATTCCCTTTAGATTGAAAAATGCAGGGGTAACCTTTTAGAGGGAAATGAATTTTTCCTTTCATGACATTAAAGTCATTGTCGAACCCTACCTTGATGATCTTTCAGCACATTATTGTAAGAGGATCGATCACCCAGATCACTTGCATTTGATTTTTGAATGATGCAGATACTACAAAATTTGCTTGAATCCCATAAATGCGTTTTTTGTGTTGAGTCAGGGAGAGTGCTCAGATTCATTGTTTCCAACAAAGGCATTCAAGTGGATCCTTTGAAAGTTGAGGCCATCATAAATCTGCCTCCTCCTCGTTCTATTAGGAAGCTTCAAAGCCTACATGGGAAGTCAAACTTCCTTTGATGTTTTATTGTAAATTATTCCAAGATTACTAAAGGTTTCATGTGCCTATTTAAATAGGACACCCCATTTGTATGGGATGAAATTGCACAACTTGCTTTCGAGGCATTAAAAAAAGCTTTGTTGTTGGCACCGTTATTGTGTCCGCTAGATTACTCCCGGGATTTTATATTGTATCTGGCCGCATCTGAGTCGACCATAGGGGTAGTACTAGTCCAGGAGGACGATAAGGTCCAAGAGCATGTCGTCTACTATCTCAGTCATGCTTTATCCATCCTTGAACTTAGGTATTCCCACGCCGAGAAGTTGTCCTTGGCAGCTGTGTATGTTGTTCAGAGGTTACGCCACTACATCTTACTGAGGACCACGACGGTAGTGGCGGGTGTTAATCCTTTTCAATATGTTTTGTCCCGACATATATTTGGAGGCAAATTCAACAAATGGATGGTCATTCTTTAGGAGTTTGACTTAGATTTCCAATCCACCAAATCCAACAAATCCTTAGTTTTTGCTGAGCTCATTGCAGAATTTCTAGTAGAGGAAGATGTAGCCATTGAAGAAGACTCATTCCTAGATTAGCATATCTTTTTGATTTCCACCTCTAACCCCTGGTACGAATATACACTTATCTATCTCCAAAATTTGAATTACCCTGCATCCTTCTCACGAGAAGTATTAATTTTTCATAGTGGTCTAGGAACTAAAAACACGGTCTCACAAAGAATACAAACAGATAATCATAAAATTGGCAAAATGGTGCTACAATGGAAGTAGCAGCTCTATATAATCAAAATGAATAATGAATTATATAATACAATGATCATGCTAGAAGCATAAATGCTAAGACAATTCGAATTCCCAAGGAGGTCATTCTAATTGAATGAGTGAGTCTAGCTTAATTGAATGTAAGCCACAGTAAACACTCAAGTTAACCACTGATCAAAACCCTAATCGGCTCAACTAATCCCTAACTGAAGTTGGAGTGCAATAAATGACTAATTCTAATTGAAAGTAGCTCAGACACATGTCACTGCAAACCAACCAACAAGTGCTAGCACATCAATGACTCCAATGAACCCTGGTGAGGTTAATTGAAGTGTAATTGACCATCATAAGTGGTTGGAGGCACCCCTATTGACTCCAGTTCATTAAATAATAATTAAATAATCAATTTAATGAAGGAAGGCACCTTCACTGCTCTATTTAACTGATTGTAACCATCAGTTAGCAATATGGGGCATTTATGACACTCAGATCACCCTCGAAGTGCTCCAGTTAGCCTCCTCAAATGTAGGAGAAGGCTTAGTCAGCCTCCTTGAATGAAGGTAGGCATGGGTGTGCTCATGTTGATGTCATACGGTGCTCCTCTGATGTCAATTAATTTAATAAAACTTAGGATAGTGGTTTAACTAGGCCAAATTGACCAAAATGAGTGTGTATGGTGGTAAATGTCTCCAGCACCATCCCTTAAGCTATACTCAGGAGGAGTAGAAAACATAAAGTGCATAAGAATGCTAGGGCCCAGCAACAAAGGCCCCAGCAGCATCCTGAGACTATGCATGTGCACCTATGAATCCAAACTAAATGAATATGTCCGGAGGAATCTTCCACTTAGGAAGAAGAACAATTCACTCAACTAAATCAGAAATATAAATAACTGCATGGTGAAAACTGGACCCATGTAGAGAAGCTGAAATCATCTGAAGAGAGAGAAAAGGTTCTTGAGGATTCAAACCATGTGTGGAACACTCAAGAAATTGATATGTTGCAGCCTTTAACAGAAAACCATGAGTGGTAAAATCAGCCCCAATTCTTAGGAGCAAGTGTCCAAGCGGATGCATAATGTCTTCCTCTTTACTAGTTTTGTGAGTAGATGAGCATGTGACCAAAGGTAGAGAATCCCTAGGAATATGGAGAGTGAATGATTGAGCTCCATAATCTGATATAGCTTCTAAAATAGCTAATGAATCACATAATAAAATATCAGCAACCTCATATGAGAAAACTAACACCAAATCCCCATCAGCGGTTTTGAAGAGAAAGTGCAGTACTTGATTTTTCAAACCGGAATTGGTGAGAGCAGCTACAAGCATGAATGAAAGATTTTGGATTTTAAAATATGAACCAAATAATATTATATCATAAATTAAATCAGATCTAAATAAGTTCACAACAGATCCAAAACTATGAAATCAAATCAAATCCCCAGCATCAGTTTTGTAGGAGATTTGCGGTACTTGTTTCTTCACACCATTGATGAGAACAGCTACAAGCAGTACTGAAAGATTATGAATTTGAAATATTAAACCAAGAAATATCATATCAGATATAAATAATATCATATCAGATCCAAATAAATGATCAACCGAGATGGTGGATGCACAGCTTTCTTCTTCTTCAAAATTCTGAATTTTGGTGCATGCAATCTTGGAGGAATTTGCTGAAATATCTAGATCATGGGGAGCAAATGAATCACTCTAGTAATCTAATATTTCTTCCAAAATATCCAAGGTATCACATATTTGCACACTTGCAGCAAGATTAGAGGGACAAAATCCAAATTTCTCTTCACTTTCAGAAGCAATTACTGGCAAATTTTGCACAAAATTCAAAGGAAAATCACTGGTGAATGTTTGCATGGAAGTGCAGCGGTGTTTTTATTCAATATCATAGATTAGAATGTCTTATTTTGTTTCATCCATATGATGATATGAGATATCAGAGATCTTACAAACTTTCGAAGCATCGGGAGAAGCAATCACTGCAAGGAGACTTTCTTCAATTTGAATTGACTGTGTAGAAGATTCTGCTTCATCTTCATGTTGAAAAACTTCATCAGAGAGAGTAGAGGATGATAAAGAATTCTTGTGGTTCTGGATGTAATATCCAAAGTGCTATTATGATCCTCATTGTGCTTGCCAAAGTTTCTGTCCAATTTTGTCCATAGATCCTTTGGGTATTCAACAGAACCAATAAGGTAATGCATGCTAGGAGAAAGGGCCAGACATATTGCTTCAAAAGATATATCACGATTATTTAGCTAGTCATTTTCATTCTGATAAGACTCTTTTCCAAGTCCAATAGAAACCTCATAGAGACCTCGTCTCTTCAGAGAAGCAATCATCTTCAACTTCCATTTTGAATAGCTTGTGAATGGGGTGAGAAGAGGGACTGATGAGTCCATTCGAAGTTGTACCTGTTAAAACCTACAAATCACAACAAAAAGGGCATCGTAAGGTCAGACAACAGACACATATTAGGCTTTCATCACACCTATCATAGTCAATCAAGAAATCTTGATCAACAATTTCCTTACTTGGGCTATTAAGTTGTAAGCCTTGGCTTCTGGTGCAGTGCTGGATTTTTGAGCTATTGCTCAATTTTTCATGCAAGATCTATCAAAAAAATTGTTTTTGAAATATCTGAGCTTCATCCTACCATGATATTTGATACCATATTAATTTGTCATAGTGGTCTAGGAACTGAAAACACAGTCTCACAAAGAATACAGACAGATAATCATAAAATTGGCAAAATGGTGTTGCAATGGAAGTAGCAGCTCTGTATAATCAAAATGAATAATGAATAATACAATACAATGATAATGTTAGAAGCATGAATTCCAATACAATTTGAATTCCCAAGGAGGTCATTCGAATTGAATGAGTGAGTCTAGCTTAACTGAATGTAAGCCATAGTAAACACTCAATTTAACCACTGATCAAAACCCTAATTGACTCAATTGAGCCCTAACTAAAGTCAGAGTGCAATAAATGATTGATTCTAACTGAATGTAGCTCAAACACATGTCAATGCAAGCCAACCAACAAGTGGTATCACATTAATGACTCCAATGAACCTCGATGAGGTTAACTGAAGTGTAACTGATCATCAGAAGTGGTTGGAGGCGCCCCTGTTGACTCTAGTTCATTAAATAATCAATTTAATGAAGGAAGGCACCTTCACTACTCTATTTAACTGATTGTAACCATCAGTTAGCAATATGGGGCATTTATGACACTCAGATCACCCCCGGAGTGCTCCAGTTAGCCTCCCTGAATGTAGGAGAAGGCTTAGTTAGCCTCCTTGACAGAAGGTAGGTGTGGGTGTGCTCATGCTGATGTCATACAGTGCTCCTTTGATGTCAATTAAGTCAATAAAACTTAGGATAGTGGTTTAACTAGGCCAAATTGACCAAAATGAGTGTGTATGGTGGTAAATGTCTCCAACAGGAAGAGCGGCATAAACTTTGCATACATGCTAAGAACTACCTCATAGGGGGGTAGATTCTATTTTGCGTCGATGTCTTACCCACGAAGAAGCAGAGACTATCCTAAATGATGCCCATAGTGGAGTGTGTGGGGGTCATTTATCTGGGTTAGCAATGGCCCAGAAGATCTTACGTGCTGGTTATTTCTAGCCCATGATATTTAAAGATTGTGTGGAAGTTGTGTAGTGCTGTCATCCTTGTCAGCTTTACACCAGAAAGACGCCTTTGCATCCTGCTTCGTTATTTCCCGTCATCTCAGTTTTCCCCTTCATGAAGTGGGGGATAGATTACGTGACGTACAACCCAGTCTCAGCTGGGGGGCACAAACATATCATTGTTGCTGTATATTATTTCACGAAGTGGGTAGAGGAAATGCCAACCTTTAAAGCTGATGGGGAAACTATAGTTTTTTTTGTTTTCAACCAAATTATCGCACGATTCGGTATGCCTAAAGAGATTGTCACTGACCATGGCAGTCATTTTCGAAATAGTATGATGACTGAGTTGACTACTATGCTAGGTTTTAGACAAGAACATTCATCTTCATTATATCCTCAAGCAAACGATCAAGTCGAGGTTGTAAATAAAACATTGAAGACTATTCTCAAACGTACTATTAATGCAACCCGTTCTAACTGGAACATCATGCTATATCCTGCACTTTTGGCATATCGGACCAATGTGAAAACTGCTACAAGGTTTTCTCCTTTCCAACTCGTTCACGGAGTGGAAGCAGTCACCCCATTCAAATGCGAAATCCCATCCTTAAAGATTGTTATTCATGTGTTACCTGATACGACTGGGTTGGAAGAATGTTTATTACATTTAGAACATCTAGATGAGCAACGTAGAGATGCCCTGACAACAAACAAAGCTCATAAAAATAGGGTAAAAAAGTAATATGATAAATCGGTCAAGCCTCGAATTTTTTTCTGAAGGGGAGCTTCTCTTGCTCTGGGATCAAGATAAAGAACCCCTAGGAGCAGGAAAGTTCAGGTCTGTGTGGTTAGGACCTTATGTCATGTCAAAGGTGTTGAAGAAGGGAGCATATGAATTGATAGATTTCGAAGGGAATAAGTTGCCTAAGCCTAGAAATGGGATCTACTTGAAAAAGTACTATGCTTAGGCTTAGTGCTTTTTCCTGTTTATTATAGTATGTATTTTTTATGTACAATAGTTCATCGGTTTGTGTTTTTATACCATCTATTGGTTTTTACAGATTTCATCCGAGTGGTTCGTAGGTTTCCCTGATGGCGCTAGTCGCCACACTTGTAATCTAGCTTTAGCCGCATGGGTCATTTACTTTCCCTGAGGACAGTTAGTTGCCTCGGGAGGCGGTTGCTTAGGTCCTTCTACCAATAATGTGGCCAAATACAGGGCTGTCATTGAGATTTTATGGGATGCTTTGTCATGTGGTATCACTCAGCTAGAAGTCCAAATTGACTCTCATATGGTGGTTTCCCAGCTCAATCGATCTTATCAGGTGCGGAACCCTATTTTACTACGTCATTTTATGCAAGTTAGGGTATTGGAAAGAAATTTTGAGTTTATTATATTCAATCATATTCCAAGAAATCAAAATTCATTAACTGATGCATATGCTAATTATATCTTGGATTGGCACTTAACACATTTTGCATAAAAATATACAACAGACACATAACAAAACACTTGTAAATAAACCGGCAATATATATGTGTGTGTGTGTGTGTGTGTGTGTGTGAATGTCTGTCCATATAGATAGGTCAAGTTTCTGATCCTCAAATCCAGTCATAACTGTATAATATACGAAAAATATACAAAACATGGATCAAAGTCCATAAAATGCTCCTAAGTCTAAGCTTTACCACCCTGGCCCCCCCGATCACCTTGATCACCCTGCTCTTGGGATTCTTCAGCCTCCTCAGCTTCAGCAGCCTCAACTGCATCAATATACACAGGTATTTCTCTCGCTACCAGCCTCATAAGGCGTATCTAGACAGGTGGTATACCAACCCCTAGCTCCTGCATGATGGTAGGGATATGATCAATGCGTAAGGTAGGTACTCTCTGGGTAAGCCTAGCCAGCTTTCCCTTAAGAAACCTAATAAAACCATGGTCCTCTCCCAACACAAGATGTACATACATGCGTGGATTCCCATTAGGGAGAACTGGTTTGATATTTGCATTTTGACATTTTAATAGGCTTAAAAATTCTTATACATATGTATATATCTTTATAATTACAAATTCATAAAAATTTTAAAATTTGAAAACAAAAATACCTAATTCTCCCCATGCTCCTCCAAGAGGGAGGACAAGGTCGGTATCACCTCGAAAATCTAGTCCAGTATATGGAAACTGCACCAAGGCTAGTAACCACCGCTCCCACCAAAAGTAGAAGTCGTCGTCGTATACATTCTAGACTAATCCACTGCCTCCCTGGCGGAGGAAGATCTCTCCCCACCTACTCAATCTAGGCTGACGGGGAGAACGAACTGGTAATGGTGCTGTAGGACTCAAACTGGGCACCCTCTCAAAGAAAAAGGCTACCAATATGCTGGAATAACAAAAAAAATTATGCCTGCCTCTTTTGCAATCAGAGAGCTGCTTCCTCATTATCGGGATTACTCTCGAAGACCAGTCATATAGAGCTCCCTGTATACAGTCTACTGCAAGTCTCATTTGGTTTCAAGTTGCAAAGTGAAGTGATGATGACCCTGCAACCCTCACTATAGTAATTGCCAATACCTGTAAAGGAAAGTTGCGAATATGAACAATAGGGATGCAGCTACCCCTCTTTTGAGTTCCAAGCTCATAGTATATATCTATGTAATTCTGTACACTTAGAAGGTCACCGCCTTTGCCGGTACCTTCCAAGTTTAGTGAAGCTCCCCGTCGTGATAAATCAGAGATAAAATAGAAATCTTCCAAAGTAACCTCTAGAAACTCACTTTGAAGGTCAAACATACCAAGATCATGATCCCAATAGTTTATCAAAAACTCTAATAGGCGGACATTTAACCGGATAGGTGAGGTACAAAAGAATTTCAATAACCCACTTTGCCACAAAGAATTTACCATGAGGGAATCTTATAGAGCTTCTTGGTCCATGTCTTCATGTTCCCTCTCCCTCCACTCAAGCACCATATTTCAATCATACGTGACTTTCCTTCGGGCAACCCTCATGTTACGAAGAGAAATTCCTATGGCTTCGGGTACCACAATAGACAGCTTGACTCCAGAAATAAATCCTTTCCAATATGCAATATAAATCAAATATCTAACACTAAAGGATTAGACCTTGTACCTTATTTCAGACGGGTTAAATAGATCCCCGTTGAGCTTTCCAACCTCATCTTGAATTGATGAATCACTTCCTCAAAAGCAAGTAAACAAGACAAGCATACTATATATATTGGTGTTAGATCTATTCTAGCATATATAATCAACAATGTATAAGCATTTGAAATCATCCATGGATAAAATATTCATTCAAACATACATTATTGGACAGGAAAAGATATTTCTATTAATATAAAATCAAATATTACAATGGATACAACCTCTGTCGGCACATCTGCGAATCGGAGAAACTGAATCCCCCACTTGGGCCTCCACCACCTCAATCCTCCATCTCTCGATAGCAAGCTCACAAGCAAAAGGAAAGCTTGGGAAGAACACAAAAGTGCTCCAAGGGACAAAGGGATGCAGACTCAAGCACAAGTTCTGGTAACAATGGACTATAGTTTCTTCGCTCTCAATTCTCTTTTATGCCTTCAATGTATCAAAGAGTTCCTTATATAGCTTTTCAAAGGGGTAATGAAAGGCTGAATCCGAGCGACATCAAGGCATATGGAAGGCCAGGAGTCAAGTGAGTTGGATCCATGTCAAGGAAAAATGTAAAAGGATTTGGATTTTGCACACATCCCGATGTACGTGGTTTTAGGGGTCAAACCCGCATATATGAATTTTCACATGTTTATAGGGATGGTCTAGGAAACATCAAAAGACAAAAAATGGTCCAAGGGGTCTAAGGTGTCTATAGAGGGATAGGGGATGGCCATACAAGTGTGATTCACCTGGTGTGGTAAAATCAGCTATAACAGATGCCCCCTAATGTGTGAGGTCAGAGGGGTCATACGATGGCTGAAATACATTATAAGTCCATCCTAGAAGTGGAGTGATGAAGAATCCCAAATGGAAGACCAGTCACCCAATCAACATAGTACAATGATACAACTATGCACATAACTACAAATGCATATAGCAGTCCCAGATACATAAGAGTACAATGGCCATGAATAGGCATGATACACAATCACATAAGTGGTCATCGCCACGTACAATATACATAGATCAGAATCTCCATGATAAAGATATACAAAGAATCATGATCTCCATAATGGATGAAGATATACAATGGATCAAGATCTCCATAATAGCTAGAAATGTCTGACATATACTGGAATCAAGTCACGAGAGCTGAAATCTCATGAACACTGGCACGATCAAGGAGGTAGCATATAAGAGATGCCACCAATCTGGAAGGTATTCTACACAAACCACTACGAGTACATGTCCTACTATGTGAATAGAGGTGTCAAGGTCGAACATAGTAGTCCATCATCTGATTACCGATCATTGATGTATACCATTAACAGACGCGAGATCACCCGCCGATAATGAAAATGGGAATCAAGGTACTCGAGTGCAAACTAACAAGTGTGAATAAATGTATTGAGTTTGAACACTTGAGATGATCCATCGATCAGGGGACATTGATGTATTCCCAAAAATTGTCGGTGGCGAGAGCACCTGCCACTGATGACTGCAAGTCTCAAGGCACTCAAAAAATGACTCTAGATTCCAATCCCAGAATAAATGATCTGGAGTCGATGGGATGAAATCCGTTGGAAGGAGGGCATTAAGGCATCCCCCATCATCCAACACGAGGTACTCAGCAAAGCTATATAATGTGAAAGGACTCGATCATAAGGTGCATGAACCAGTAACTGTACCAGGAATGGCCGACATGCAAAGTCAAGATAACTGAGGAATGGCCAACTCAGGTTTCAACTTCCTTCGAACAAGAGCATAAGGGCAAATGGTGACTGAATAAAGGAAACATAGACTCGATATTGTTGTACAGGATTAAACACCTAATAACCATAGGTCTGGGGTTACCAACATACTCAATCAACTTGCAGACAATTGACTCTGAAGTGCAGTAAAGGAAATAGGAGGATTATAAATACTTACTCGATTACTGAAGGTTGATCCTTGCTAGTCCTCTTCCGCTCTGCTTCACCTCCAAAGTCTTCAAGGTTGCTCCTCTTTCACCTGTCAAGAGACAATATTCCAGATACAAGATGATTCATATATATATAAGTAGGTTAGATAAATCACATATAAGATGCATAAACATAAACATTTATCAAACCAAGATACATGAAACACATATGGAAGAAGGATTCTCTTTATTATCAATAATAAAGAAGTTCATATTACAACCCAACGCCTGAGACAAGGACTCCTCTGCAACCAAAGGATTCTGAGTTTCACTGCTCCAAAGACTTCTGCATAAACTCCACCAGCATAACTTTGGTCTCCCTGTGTAGCTAACCAACACCCTCCCCAAGGCCTGTATTTATATGGGTGAAATAAGGCAGTTCTCGAAGGTTGGGGAAGTTGTAGCAGTTAAGGAAATTAAGTTAAATGGGTTAACTAATCTCCAATTAGCACATGTTTTATATTTAAATGTTAAGAAACACATTCGCGGGTATGTAGTAGAGCAACCCACGAATGATTCACGACTTACCATAAGGGCAACCCACGAATACATAGATTCGCGACTTGCATCAACCGAGACTCGCGAATGACTCGCGAGTTGTATAAAAGAAGAGTCGCGAATACCACTCAACATAGTAAAATAGCAAAGTGACTGGCTGGGTATATAAGGAATGTATTTCATCATAATCCAAGCTATAGTGTTTTGGGAAAACCTCTATCCATAAGTGTCCTTTTGTGTGCCAACCTAAGGGATGTGAGCACTCAGATGGAGACATGCCATTCAGGTGTATAACAGATGCCCCCTAATGTGTGAGGTTAAATGGGAACGATGGCCGAAATACATTATAATCTTTAGCTCTGGAGAAACTCAGAAATCCAATGGAGCAGAGAGAGTACCTAAAACAAATACATAGTAATGTCATATACAAAGTTACGTCTGAGGATGCTATGTTCAATTTACTGGAACACTAGCTCCTTTACAATATTTGAGTACATCATATGATACAGGTATAGAACCACGTATATTACAAAGGTGGATTGAAGCCACAATATACAATAATGATGAGTCTTCAAATATCTAGAAGCTATGTAGATAGATAGAACATAATCTTGCACAACTTAGTCCATATGTGAGGGACTAAGGTCTTCATAAAGGATCCCAAAGAACCAGTACAATCCAAGCCATGTGAATAAGGGTAAGCTGAAGTCGAACATGGAAAGGATTCAACAGTTTGTCAACCAATAAGGGATAATTGACAACTGAAGCAAAGGAATTCACCAATAATGGAAGTGAATCCTAAGGTACGATCATCAAAACTCTAGGTATTCGTCATCAGGAAGTACTGAAACGGAACCATGCTGTGATAAGGAAGGCAACAGATCCTCCAACGGATCACAAGAGTGACTAGGAACTGGGCAAAAGAAGGGAGACACAAATAGATAGCAGATATAACAATGATGGGATCAGGCTATAGATCAGACATTGGGTAGAGTCCTTGAACAGTGAGCACAACATAGAGATGACCCAAGGCAGCGTATAACGGATAGATAGAACAACTAGACCTATCTGTCATGTAGGAGACATGATCATATTCCCCAAGTATAATGGACAAGAGGAGGAGTAAGAAACTCAAAGTGATAGTTGAACACAAGTACACACTGAAACATGGATATCGGAAAGCAAAGAGTGATATGTTCAAGGATGACATTCTGCCATTACTAAAAACAAGAGAAAACTTCTTCCTTGCCTTCCCTGTTAAGTTTTAACGAGTCCAAGAAAGTAAACTCAGTTCCCTCTTCATTTTTTAACAAGATTGAAGAGATGGGAAAATAATGCTTGATAGTGTCACTGATTCGTGGATTTAATGAGTCCGAACTAGTACATGCTCAGTCTGTGTTTTCACATTTAGAGAGTCTGAAAATGCCAAAGAAGACTCCAAGGGGGGTCCTTTTTCGTCCAATTTAGTCTCCTGGGGCCGAAAAAGTATAAAACAAACCACAGAAGAACTCTCTTAACTTCTGAAGAAGAAAAGGTGCACCTTTTTCGTACTTAGTCAGGGAGGTCTGAAAAAGGTTAAATTACCACCTACCCAACGCTCCTTCTAGAACAACACAGAATAGCTTGAGTTTTATGAGTGTGAAGGAAAGCAAGATCACTCGGAAAGATCCATTTGGTTACGAGAAATGGGGCTTACAACAATAAACTCGTTGCTTTTTTCTTTAGTGTTTAACGAGCATGACAAAGACACAAAGTACACTCAGAATATTTTTCATGTTTGGGTCCAGAGCACGAAAAAGAGAAAACTAAGCTCAAAACGGGTGTT
>LPNX010176693.1:0-47525 GCA_001517045.1 Pseudotsuga menziesii
ATGACAATGTGCATGTATGGTACTATGGATCATTGGATCATGATGTATCATGTGAGTCATGTGACTGTGACATGTTTCAGTTTTATTTTTAATATATATTATTAATATATATATATATATATAGTACCCTCGACGTACCGAAGTACCCTGTTTCAAAAAGTGCCGTACCCGTACCCGTACCCACGTTTCCTGGCAACATAGCTTCATATGTGATATGGTGTAGAAAGGCACAGTCGAGATACAATATATTCCGATAGATGACCAGACTGCAGATGTTCTCACCAAGCCTCTTCCCAGGGTGAAATTTGAATACTTTCGCGAAAGACTTGGAGTAGAAGAGAACACATCCCTCCTTGAGAGGGAGAGATGACTAAGAGACATTTATCATACTTTTTTCCAGGTACCTCTACTCGTCTAGGTTCTCATCCAAGTATGGGAGAAATCCCATCGGCAGATGAGACAGACAGGTAATAGATAGTCGGGTTCACACAGGTGTCTTTGCTCGTCCAGGTGCTCATTCAGGTATGGGACAAATCCCATTGGCAGATGAGTCGGACAGGTAGCAAATGGTCATGTGATTGCATAGGTACCTCTACTCGTTTAGGTTCTTAGCCAGGTATGGGAGTACCCCATTGACAGATGAGACGAACATGTAGTAGATGGTCGTGCACGTGTGCTCATCCAGGATCTCTAGCTAGGCATGAAAGTATTCCATTGGCAATAGAGACGGATAGGTAGTAGAAGATTTTCTCTTAGACATCCGGATAGAACAAATTCAAGACAACCTTCAGTACGTTTAGAGATAATAGAGACAATATAGATGTACAGATGAAACCCAGGTGATCGTGAGTTGATGAAGACCGAAGAATACCTTCCTTGTTGAGAAGGAGTGTTGGAATTTGTGCAACTTCAGAAGCTATTGTTATTATTCTTGTATTGTACCTCCTACGGGAGTTGAATTTGTTGTAATTCATTATACAAACCCTAGAAAGATCAATGTAAATCTTAGGGTCAAAAGCCAACAATAAAAAAAAGAAAAGAAAATTATAAAATATAAATTTTTATTGCTCCCCCAAGAGAAGTTGGCCCCATTTATTTTTCCTAGTGGAAAATCAGTATAAATAGGAGGTGCCCCTCCTCATTATAACATACAGCTACATAGAGAAGTTCACAATTTTCTTGGAGAGAGAAGTTCACACTTACTGAAGGAGAAGACTGTTTTTGGGGTTTCTATCTCTGGAAGATTCTTTCATCTTTTCTCTTTCTTTATTGTACACTGATATCAGAATTATTATCTCTAAACGAAGGTTGCTGGGTTTTCTTTGGGTTTCCCAGGATAAAAGTACTCGTGTTATTGTTTTGTGCTTTGTCTATCTTTTGGTGATCCTATTGATTTAATGCAATTAAGATATACTGCTACAATCATATGAAAATCTAACAATTGGTGTGCAGTGTTGTTTGGTGACTCCTTGTCTTTATTTTGCTTTTTTTTTAATGGAATTTATCACTATGTGAGGATCTCTGCTTTGTTTGTCCTTTGGAAATTCATTGTAAGTGTGTTTTTGAGAACGTGGTCAACTTTTTGTCATATTTGGAGAGATGAGGTATGCATGCAACTAATGGCAATAGGTTACTTGCTTATCAAAGATGCCAAGTTGTTTGGTGCCTATTCAGACTTTATATCTACTTTAATAGTGTTGAGGAAGAGGATATAAGTGACATTGTATAGACTTGCCTTTGTGTTTTTCATTGCTGATGTAAATATATTTATGTGAGTATAAGAAGTATTATTTATAAAAAATGGAGATCAAATCAACATTTTTTGGCGGCCAATCTGAGCATACCTGTGTGTAAGAATTCTATCTATCTGTAGCTCTTGCATGTTTTAATTTTTCCTTCTTAAGTACATGAATTTGTGAGATTCAAATGGCGTCATTTGCCTCACAAGTTTTATTTCTTTCACTCCATTTTCGAAGGACAAGGCCCAATCATCTTAAAAATACTTGATTTTATAAGCATTTAAAGGAAAAATACATTGGAAGTCATTGCTTTATGCGAGCTTAATTGCAGATTTTGTCGAGGGAAAGCTGTATTTCAGCAGTAAAATATTGATTTATGGTGATTTGTTTGCATGTTTTATGTTATTAGTTTGCTGTTCTGCAACTTTTATTGCAGAGGCACATGGACATTATTGTGAATTTACGAATATTTAGACCTTTTTTGAGTTATAATCATAAATATGAAGCTAACACTTGCTGATTTGAAGAATAAGCTGCAAACTTTTAGGTATTATAGTGCAGAATCAGCAAGTTTCTGTCACAGGTTTGAAGTACCATATTGCCCTAGGAATTCACAGTTGAAGCCTCAAATCATTTAGAGATAACCCCCATGANTTTTAGGTGTTATAGTGCAGAATCAGCAAGTTTCTGTCACAGGTTTGAAGTACCATATTGCCCTAGGAATTCACAGTTGAAGCCTCAAATCATTTAGAGATAACCCCCATGAAGTTAGCAAAGAACTAACCCAAAGTGAGAGGGATTGTGTGAGGTGACATGGCACTTTCCCTGAATTTATCTGGATACCTTTAGGTCCTGTCAACAAAGGTATTTACCAATTTAGGTGAATCTAAAAGAAAGGATTTGGTGGTCCTAACATGCTGATTTTGGATTTGTTTGAACATTAGGACCCATTACCTTTAGGTCCTGTCAAAAAAGGTATTTACCAATTTAGGTGAATCTAAAAGAAAGGATTTGGTGGTCCTAACATGCTGATTTTGGATTTGTTTGAACATTAGGACCCATTGCTTTTGCAGGTAAAAGGGGCAGAGGGAATTGGTAATAGATAGTAGATGAGATGCATTTATAATATATATTTGAGGTAATGTTTTGTCTATTCAGAAGTATTTTTCTGTGAATATAAGAAGTATTAAAAATGAAATGTTGTCTGTTCCGTTTTGACTTAGTAGTTATTGACAATTAATGTATGATGTATCATTTTACATTTAATATCTTTTTTTTAAAGTTCCAGAGTGAAATTATATTGCTGTACAAATAAAAGTACAGGCAAAAGAGTTTCAGAGTATCTTGGAGACCTTAAAGGCCCCATACAAAACCAAAACATTAGACTGATATCAATAGTTGGCCTGCCCATGCAAGGGAAACACTGCATATAAGGTCTGTCCCTGAGTGGGAACCGGGCTTACAGAGTCCAAAATGACAAATGAGAAAATACTGCCTTAGTGCTACTATAAACAAAAGTGTAGCAGAACTATTTGCTACCAAACTATTTATGAAAACTAAGACCATGAAATTACTTGAGATTGCAGATGGAATCTGCATCTCCAGGCTTCTCCTCTAGGATTGGACAATGGTAAGCTCTTGATGGGCAGAGCTGTCTTTGCCTTCCTTGATGGGAAGTCCAACTGTCTTCCGGATTGAAGAGGGATCATCCAAGCCTTTGCATTCCACATGCTTTCGCTTATGGCTGCTTGTAGTCCCAATTTCTGCCTTGTCTTGAACTGTCAAGATCTCCTTGTTTTGCTGCATGTCGTGTTTCTCAGGAGGTTTAGGATCTTGAGAAGGCCCCGGTGAGGAAGGTATGTGAAGTACAGGAGAAGGGGAAGGAGATGAATTGTTCTCCTGAGTAATCCTCTGAGAATGCAAAAAAACCAGGGCGAGCATGTTCTTGACGGACCAGTAATGTTTTCGGCGAGTACGGTCTCTCTGACCAGCCAATTGCTGAATCACCATTTCCTCTTCCCAATCATCCAACATATCTCTCAAATGCTTGGGGATTGAGCTGTCGTAGCCACTTTCTGTAGAGCCTCTACGGTCAAAATGGCCTGAGTCACCATATCCTCCACTTCCACGATGGGGGGTGGCATGTAATCTCCTTGACATCTCTACTACAGTAGGCGGGCGCTCGATGCCACGCTTCCGAGTGTAAAGACGTGGTAGAGGATTGAAGCTAACCCTAAGTGGGCAAAGGTCTGGAGATGTGTAAAGCACAAAGCTTGGAAGCAACAACCGCCTAGAAGAAATGGCCTCACTGAAATGTTGTGTAGAAACACTGCAGAGGATCTAGACCAAAGGAGCCCAATGCCAAAAACTTGCCAAGGTGAAATGCTTGTTACCAGCTTCCCATTGAACCCAAATTCCGCTCGGAAATGGCATGATTCCCATAGTACTAGGTGTTGTTTGACATTGGGTTCAATGCTCCCCGTGAATTTCGTGACATGGACTAATCGCCTCTCGAGATCCTAACTTTGGCGATTGTGGCGGAGATTAACACTTGCGGGTTTTGGTCTAACGACAATCGTGAGTCCAACAAATGGTATGAGTCCAACAAATGGTATCAGAGCAACAGGTTAAGTGTTCGAAACTCACCCGGTTCATGTTGGGGGGGAGATTGTTTGACATTGGGTTCAACGCTCCTCGTGAGTTTCGTGACATGGACTAATCGCCTCCCGATATCCTAACTCTGGCGATTGTGGCAGAGATTAACACGTGCGGGTTTTGGTCTAATGACAATCGTGAGTCCAACACGGGTTGCTTGGCGCAGAGGCCAAAGAGCCAATATCATAAATGACCTCAAACTCGACGGCTGCGAAGAGTTAATTCGCATGAGGGGTGGGTGGAGGGAAGTCAGATCCCTCAGCTCAGCTCCCACATGAGCCATTTGGCGATTATTTTCACCTGCATTCGGGGTGCATTTAATTCATCCTATATATCTATCTTCTTTCCATATTTTTTTTTCCCTCAGATATTTTTTTTATAAATATATTGATATTTCAGAGTTTGTAATCAAATACACATTCTGTCCAAAAGGGACTCAACGTCACAGTAGAAATAAAATTGATCAAAGCTTAGTGCTTGCAAGCACCGTTCTATTTTGACAAAATACCAACTGCTAGTTTACAAAAAGAGAAGACAAAATACTATTATGGGGCTTTACCTATACATAAAATTAACATTCATGGTATCCCATACATCCAAAATTCATCCTATCAACTGAAACATATTCTAGATAAAACATAATTAGTAAAGGTGAATTGCTGTAGCTGGATGGAAAATTCCTCCCTTGAATACTTGTTCAGTTGGGGTACCCTCCTGCAAGAGAAGTGTATATACATATTTTTCTTAATTTTGAAAAATAATTCTTATATTCAAATAAACTTATTTGCAAAAAAAGCTCGCAGTGGAAGGGTATATACAATGCCCATCCTAACTGCTTCTTGAAGCTTATTAGAGCAGAAATAAAACCAGAGTACAATAGAATCCAACTTTTTGGTATCCTTGATTAACGGGGCACCTGTAATATCCCAAATACTGATATTTTCTATTTCTATGCAAAGTTACTGAAATAGCTGGGCATGCAAACTGCCATGCAAAATTTCCCTATTTTATAGCTAAAATTAGGGTTAGGGTTTGCAGGACATAATGAACACTTACCACTGATAAGCCGACTGAATATCCTCCAAAGAAAATACGCATGCAAGACGAACTGAGCTGATGAAGAAATGACCTTGTTTTCCGTTGTAATACCTTGGTAGGCTGAATCAGCTAAGTGTGACGTTTTTGCTGAAGGGATGGTCAGTTTCAGCTGGAAATAGGTCGGAAGGTAGGTGTGCCCATGCCAGAGAGGATGGCCGGAGCATGCACGAGTTTTGACCTCTCTAGATGCCTTAGCGAATTGATCTACCAATCTGCTGCTCACGCCCCCACACCTCTATAATCTGCTGCTAGCTCCCCCAGGTGGACAATCTGATGGCTGCTAATCACTCAATGTAGTAGAGTGGTCCTATCAGTGAGGATGCAGGCCACATGCGGAAGAAATATGATGATCCAGAGTCCTGGTGAATGACTTGGGTTTTCCAGCTAAATGCCCCCAGCTATACGGATGAACTTGCAAATAACCTTCTGGCATATACTGGAACACTGGATAATGTTGAAAGCAATAGACACGGTGACAAACTTGGATGGTTTATCCTGAAGGAGACTAGGGTAGATATCTCACTGTCGAAACCCTGTTAGCTGAAGACGCTGTCTCCAACCCCAACTGCTGTGGCCGCATGCTGTGCTGCTACTCAAGAGCTCTGTTACCACCTAAGTTGTACTTAGTGGTTTTTTATCAATTGAGCCTGGTGAACTGGACAAGGATAACTTGTTCGGACTTCAGAAGACCTTCAATCTTGCTTCTGGGAAGCTTTGTTGTACTATATCACATGTTCATACCCCATGGGGGAATTGTAATAAATGTTCTAGCATGATAGTGTCTGTAAAAGACTGTGTCTCTTAGACTTTATTTGTCAATCCTAACAGCCCATGGTGTTTTTTCCCTTGGTTATTATTGGTTGTTGAATAAACGACTGATAATTTTTGAGTTTTTCACTCCATACCTCCAAAGTTGGGGTGGTCGGCTTGGCATTTAGGCCTATTGAGGTTATTAGAGTCTATGTGTCGATGTATAAACATGCTAGACATCATGGTCGAGTCATATGAACATGTGTAAGTCCCCCTAGGTTTTTTCAACTTTTTTAAAATTTAAATTTTTTCAGTGTTTTTTATTAAAATTTAATTTTTCCAAAACTTAGGCTATTTTTTAATAGTTTAATTGGAAAAATTGGTTTTGTAATAAAAGTGGGCTCGGAAGTCAGATTCAGTCATGTAGGTGCTCATTTTCAAGCTAAGAGTACCCAGTAAACCTATAGACCCACTATTTCCTAGTTTTGAGTGATTTTTCATCACTCAGGTTAGAAAGCCCCAAAAAATCATTTATTGATTATTTTAATTAATAAATTGGTGAATAATGGAGCAAATCCAAAATCATAGATCAGTGGATTCTCAGCCGATTTGATTGAAATCAGTCAGATCTGAACCAGATTGACTGGATCTGACAAATCCTTGACTGAAGGAGGTGATCAAATCAGATCTAGGGTTGATCTTCAGCATCCTTTATGGGGAATTTCGCCCTCCCTCTCTCCTCCACACGTTTGGGCTCATCTGGATGAGTTTTGGTGGATGCTTCAGTCAACAGGTTGAGGTGTCAGTCAGATCAACCCCCCGATTGACAGTTGCACTCAGTGAGACTCAGATTTGGCTCAGCTAGACATAGATCAGGCATTGATGGACTCTCCTTCAGCTACAGTGGTCTATCTCCTTGGTATTTGCGCCCCCCTGGGCTGGATCTCCTTTTTTTGTATAAATAAAGCTCAGGCTGCCTCTTCCAAGCTAGTGAGAACTGGGATTGAGGTGTTGTTGCTCTTGTATTGTATTGTTTATTATTCTGGAATAAAGAAGCTTTAGAGGCAAGATCTATGGTGTAATGCTCTTCATGTGTGGATGGTGATTGTCAAATGCTTATGAGGTATAATTTGTGTTATTTCTCACTGCTTTTGCTGGTTAATTGTTGGCCTTGAAGGAGAGAGCTCCCTCTTGTTAGGGTAAGAGTTTATTCTAGTTTGATTTATGCTCTTACTGCTGCTTGTTTCAGATCTATTGGAGTTGTATGTATTTTAAGTTTAATTGCATGCTTTCCAATTATCTCTTCCAGCAGCACCTATGTTTTAACCATCTGTTTGTGCAAGGATTTCTAAGTTGCAGGTGATATCGCTTGTAGAAGAGGTTGAGCTGGTTTGCATCTTCCTCATCTTCAAGATCTTCTGAATGACATAGTCCCTCGGTGTTCCACCAAAGTAGACTCCAAAGCCCAACATTCCCAGGCTTCCAACTCTCTTTCTCTCTCTTCCTCCTTCAAACTCTTAATTTCTCTTCAAATTGGTTACTTTTAAAGAATCTTATTGCTTATATCTGTCTCACAAAGGAAATTACATATAGATCTAGTTAGTAAGATCCTTTCTTAAGTTTAGATCTCAGTTCCGTTTTGCATATAAAGTCATATTTTAAGAGATCTAGCTGAAATTACCCTCTTTTTTGCAAGCATTTTAAAGAAAATTTGTAGCTTACTTTTAAGGTAGTTTCCTTTGCTGTACTGTAAAGTTTCATATTCTGCAATAAAAGTGCACATCTCATTGGCTGCCCAAACAGCAAGTCAAGATCCCAAGGAAAGCTTGCTTTCCTTGGTTCCTTTTTTTTGCAAAACTAGATTACCCCAACTTAACAATTTTTTACTTAGCTTTTTTTTCGGTAACTAGTGTGGTGACCCAAAACACTTTTAAAGTGTGTTTGGGCACATTTGATTTTAATTGCTCGCTGTTTTTTAGCAGGTCTAACAAAAAAAAGAAGGAGACTCTGCCCAATTTCCCACTCTTGGACGAACCAGAGCTTCCCGGAAGATTCCCCCACCGCTGTGTTTTAATTCTAGCTTGTTGTAAGCCTTTGGATCCCAGATAACAAGGACCAAAGTGCATCAATTTCAATTTGCTGATATTGTAAATCACTGCTAATAAAAAGAAAAGGTCCTTTTGAATAGGCTCTTTCAAGCCTATTCACCATCCCCCCTGGGGGGATTTGCGTCCGTGTTTTTTTCTTCTTCTTTTCTTTCCTTTTTTTTTGCAATCTAGCGTAGTTCTAATCTGCAGGGTAGTATACTTTGATTTATTATCAATTCCATATTCCATATCTAAGGTTTCAAAGTAATTTAATACTTACCCCACGACTTCCCAATTGACCTGAAAGGGGAAAGAGATGCGTGGTAGGACTAATTAGAGAACCAGCATTGTGTATCTTGGTTTTCTTTTTCATCAACTTTTCTTCAGTTTTAATAAAATTAACCCCTCCTTGATTCCTCGATTGAGATCCACTTGGATCGAAAGAGGTTCCTGGAGGGTTTTCTTTTTTAACAAGAACACCCATCTCAAAATTTACTAAAATTGACAAGACTCCGGTGTGTATGCTCTGCACTTGGCTGCGGTTCGTCCGATTAGTCAAGCTGTATCAAAAGCATTTGAGTGACTAGAATAATTAGGATTCACTCTCCCAAATTGACAAACCATCAGGTGAAAATCCAACACCTAGATCAAACACTCTTTCTCTCTCTTCCTCCTTCAAACTCTTAATTTCTCTTCAAATTGGTTACTTTTAAAGAATCTTATTGCTTATATCTGTCTCACAAAGGAAATTACATATAGATCTAGTTAGTAAGATCCTTTCTTAAGTTTAGATCTCAGTTTCGTTTTGCATATAAAGTCATATTTTAAGAGATCTAGCTGAAATTACTCTATTTTTTGCAAGCATTTTAAAGAAAATTTGTAGCTTGCTTTTAAGGTAGTTTCCTTTGCTGTACTGTAAAGTTTCATATTCTGCAATAAAAGTGCACATCTCATTGGCTGCCCAAATAGCAAGCCAAGATCCCAAGCTTGCTTTCCTTGGTTCCTTTTTTTTGCAAAACTAGATTACCCCAACTTAACAATTTTTTACTTAGCTTTTTTTTCGGTAACTAGTGTGGTGACCCAAAACACTTTTAAAGTGTGTTTGGGCACATTTGATTTTAATTGCTCGCTATTTTTTAGCAGGTCTAACAAAAAAGAGAAGGAGACTCTACCCAATTTCCGACTCTTGGACGAACCAGAGCTTCCTGGAAGCTTCCCCCATCGCTGTGTTTTAATTCTAGCTTGTTACAAGCTTGTTGTAAGCCTTTGGATCCCAGATAACAGGGACCAAAGTGCATCAATTTCAATTTGCTGATATTGTAAATCACTGCTAATAAAAAGAAAAGGTCCTTTTGAATAGGCTCTTTCCTTTTGAATAGGCACGGGATTTGCGTCCGTGTTTTTTTTGCTTTTCTTTCCTTTTTTTGCAATCTAGCGTAGTTCTAATCTGCAGGGTAGTATACTTTGATTTATTATCAATTCCATATTCCATATCTAAGGTTTCAAAGTAATTTAATACTTACCCCACGACTTCTCGATTGACCTGAAAGGGGAAAGAGATGCGTGGTAGGACTAATTAGAGAACCGGCATTGCGTATCTTGGTTTTCTTTTTCATCAACTGTTTCTTCAGTTTTAATAAAATTAACCCCTCCTTGATTCCTCGATTGAGATCCACTTGGATCGAAAGAGGTTCCTGGAGGGTTTTCTTTTTTAACAAGAACACCCATCTCAAAATTTACTAAAATTGACAAGACTCCGGTGTGTATGCTCTGCACTTGGCTGCGGTTCGTTCGATCAGGAAAGCTGTATCAAAAGCATTGAGTGACTAGAATAATTAGGATTCACTCTCCCAAATTGACAAACCATCAGGTGAAAATCCAACACCTAGATCAAACCATTACGGTGGCAAAATACCCAAAGGAAGCAGGAACTCCTGAAAAGTGACCTCGGGGCGCCGATCTCTGTTACACCTGCGGATGCATTATGAACAATAGCCTCAGAGACTCCATTCAGGTCACATATTCCTTGCGGGTAGCCATGAAGGTTTAGTTTTGGACATACTCCAAGTACTCTCAGGTATATCTGGAGTCCACCCCTTCGCCTAATTTTAATCAACTCATATTTCACATTAACTTAAAACATACCAAGAAGCAATCGCAAAACATTCACTCCAAGCACATGCAAGTACATTGATTATCTTTTGACTCCATTTGAAGGCACTGGCTATTTTCTTTTTATATATATATATATTGTGTCTCAGCATTGTGCTTTCGTGCGCTCATTTTGTATCTTGTCATCTATGGTTGTTTATGGTTAAATTTCAAACTCCTAAGTAACTCATTCAATTTAACATCACCATACTAAATAATTTTGCCTTAGTAACTTGGTAGGGTCTACCCTCCTTGGCTTCGTTAGGAGTTGAGGCTAAACAGAGGAGTGAAGAACAAGGTGACAGCCTTGACTCGAGACTTGCCCCCAAGGACACACCGAGTGGCTTGAAGATTTCTGCCACGTGACCCAGGTGTGTGAAAGGCGGCAACAAGCTCCAAAATCAATAATCATCAAAAGTAAAGTCTCCATTCATTTTATCTCTCTTTTATAACTTTCAACTGCAAAAACCCTAACTTTTGACCTAATTAAGTCACTTTAACTTCTAATTTGTAGTTGCCTTGCATGCATGCGCATGGAGACTAATTGGGTGCATGCATTGTTAAATAATGCTTAGATGTCATGCATGCTGGTGGCCTTCTTCAACCCAATGGTGATATAATATTGATGCCCTAGATTTTCTGTAGACGGCGTCAGTCTTCAGTTGATCCCTAACTGTCAGTAATCACTCGAACCCACAGGAATCACATAGGTTAGCGGTTTGGTCCTCAATGCCTAAGCAGAAGAGGACATTACAACACCCTTGGTTAGTAACTGATGGCATACATCATCTTTCCAAAGCACAATGAAATCTTAAACACAACTACTTTCTTGATAAAAAACATACTTGCACCTGAGTTTCCATAGCACGAATAAAGCACCTAATCCACAAGCAATGCCACAAGCTAGAGAGTGAATCCCGTACTAGGGAATAACCATCTCCCCTAGGGATTTCTCTCCTAGGTGGTTTAAAAAAGGTCTTGTCACCTTTTGCCAGGCTTCCAGTGACATCGTCAGTCCTCACAAAACAAATTTTTGGTTGATTGGGGTTGACTCACTTGGATTCCTGAGGCTGTAGATTTGCTAGAGATTGTTGCAATGCTTCACTTTTTGTATACTAAACAATTGTAGTATTCTTGGATTTTTTGACTTGTTTGGCCTTTTATTACCTTCTTAAGCTATTTTGATGTTGTGTTCTACTAGTAGAGGTGTCAAAGAAATGTCTTGTGTTGCCGCCTGATATGCACTTGGGGGTTAATGCAACAAAAATCTTCAAGTTGCTAGGTGTGTCCTTAGGGGCAAGTTTCGAGTTAGGTGCTGTCACCTAATCCTGACTCCTATGATCAAGTATATTGCTTCTTGGTAGGATTTTGCTCTATGATGTATACTAACACCTTTGACTTGTTATGTTATGATGATTATGATGACCTATGTTTATATTATATGTTTTACTGATGATTAACTTGTGTTGAGAATGATTTGAGAATCTGAGGTTGAAGATCATTGTTGATGCCATGCTTTACACAACTTTTAAACTTTAGTGCTATGTTGGTTCCATGTATCATTTGTCTCTGCCCATCCAGTTTCATCCATATCTGATTTTTCCCAAGATTTTTGATTGAGTGCGACCTGTGAGATTGAAGATCATTTTCCCCACTTTGACCCCTATTCATGATGGATTCCATGTTGTTTTGTGTCTCACCTCTGAGTTGTGCAACAGAATTTGCTAATGCCTTGATCCTTCTGGGCCAGGAGAACCCGCTGGTGTTGGTTCCTGAGCTTAGGCGAGTTGGGTTTTGAAGCCTTGACCTCTTTGGCCGGTTTCCCCCGATGTTTGGTCTTGACTGTGGATATTCCCCCCTAATTGCCCGAAGAGTGTCAGCTAAAACTTGAAGCAATATGTCTACCATCATTACATGCATTATGTGCTATATAGTGAGAAATGCAAGCCCTCAAATAAAGTTGCAAACTGTGTCTTTAGACACAACTCAAAAAGGGCTATGAAATGAAACGTGAAAATCCTAAAAAGCAGTGGATAAATAAATGTTAAATCTAAAGACTGTTGGCCATCTTATTGAAATGTAATGATTAATTCCTCACAGAGCCTACGAGTTTTGATGTGAGATGGAGCAAGGGACAACTAATTCTAAGTGTTCGCTAGGATCTCTTCACTACAGTTTCTTGTGTACTCAATGCAAGGGTCCTAGAAAAGATCCTCACGAAGCTTGCTTGTTAGATTGGATGTGAGTCGTAGATATGTTGTTAAAGTTGAATGGACTCATTTCTGATCAACTCATCCACTTGTGAGACACCGCCATTCCCTATTGTTTATTTATCATGCATATGTCACTATGGTTGTGTGTATTTGTCATCATTCAGAGAGACCATATGGTTAAAGTCAATTATAAGTCATTACCCTTTGCCTTAGCCTTCTTTTCCACCTTCACCCAGCATTAGCAATTGATTAAACTTTGTAAGTATGGCATATGTGTAATGCCCCCCTCTAATTCCCCCTCTAATTAAGCACCCAAAACACTCGCTAACCTACTTAATTCCCATAGGTTCGAGCGGGTACTGCATAAGAGGGAATTGATTGAGAGCATTTGATACTTAGAGCAGATCAAGACATTCATTCAGTGTTAAAGTCATCAGTCAAATAAAAGAAGCCTTATTTCTTTAGGCTTAAAAATCAACATCAAATTAGAATTGCATGCATGCAAAAGTGAAGCATAAACCGTAAAAGTGACATGCAAACCCTAAAAGCACATGAGACTCTATTTAGGAGGGTTATTGGACTAAAGAGACTATCTATTATTATTGTTGATTGATTTAGAGCTCTTGAGCAGCAACACAACGTGCAGCCGCAGCAGTTGGGGTTGAGGACGACGTCTTCAACTAACGAGGGTTCGACAGTGAGATATCTGTCCTAGTCTCTTTCAAGGTAGGCCAGTCAGGTCCACCAGCAGTTCTTCATCTTTATTCATTCATATGCAGCTATTTGGCATCCAACAGAAGATAGTTTGCAGGGACACGTGGGTAGCTGGGGATTTAGTTTAAAAAACCCCAAAGCATTCGCTGGGTCTCCAGATCTCAGTTTTTCTTCTGAATATTGGCATCATCTTCATCAGCAGGATCATCCTACAGTATCAGGTGATCATCAGCTTCCGGTTTGCTCATTCGGAGTAGTTCTCATTAGTTTCGTGTAGCTGGGGGCATGAGCAGCTAAACAGGTGAACCAATTCGCTAGCCTCCCTGGAGGGGTAAGAACCTCTGCATGCTCCGGTCATTCTCTCCAGCACGGGAAGACCTTCATCCCGACAAAATCTCATCGTCATCAGACAACTCCTTCACCAAAAACATTACATTTAGCTGAGGAGGGGGTTCTGCTGCTGGCCAGTAACACCGGAGGAAGGGAGCACCAGTTTTTCATCAATCCAGCTCTTTAAGCATGCAAATTATCTCGGCATATTGGCATCATCTTCATCAGCTGGGTTATCAATGGTAAGTGTTAAATTCCTTTCTGCAAACCCTAGCCCTAATTCAGCTATATTTTAGGGTGTTCTTGCATGGCAATTTTGCATGCACGAGTATTTCATATTTTTGCACAAGATTGAGTGTATGAGTCAACATTATACATAGTGTCAGTAGAATATCGGTATTTGGGATATTACCGTGGTATCAAAGCATGTTCCTTGCCAGATGTGGGCTTGAACATGAGAAGTAAATGAATACAGAAGAAGAACCTATAGAAGAAGGAAGAGTAGGTACACAGAGGAATTTGAGGATATCCAGCTAGAAGATACCAACTCAGACATGGACCCAACATGTATACACTTTGATTGAGGGAAAGGAACAGGAGAGGACGAAGACAAGATGGAGTTTCGTAGCTTGGTGAACGCATTGCATGATATAGCCAAAGGGCAAAAGGAACTCTTGCATGCAATAAACAGGTTGGCGATGAAACCAAAACCAGGGCATAGCAGTGTACCTCTCTCACCAGTAGATAGAGGGTCTACAAGCAGTAGTGGGAAGCATGCATACACCAATATGCAAAACACACCCCACATATNCTAAAAGATACCAACTTAGACATGGACCCAACAGGTATACACTCTGATAGGGGAAAAGGAACAGGATAAGATGAGGACAGGATGGAGTTTCATAGCCCAGTAAGCGCATTACATGACCTAGCCAACAGGAAAAATGACGTACTTAATGAAATCAACAGATTATCAGTGAAACCAAAACCAGGTAATAGTAGCGCACCTCTCTCACCAGTAGATAGAGGGTCTACAAGCAGTAGTGGGAAGCATGCATACACCAATATGCAAAACACACCCCACATATATAATAGACCTTCCAACAGGCCTACTATGCCTCACTTCCTGGCAGATGCTGTAGCAGGACCAGTCATGCCAATAGAACCTAGTGAACCATTTGGAGCCTATTTACATGAATACAGGGATTTGGGGGATGAGTTTCATGCAACCATGTCTTTCTCAGACTTCTGCAACATGAAGAGTAAGAACCGACCCAGGAATTTCCACAGAGGGTTTAATGAATTTCAACAAAGGGTTTAATCAGAACTATGAGTTGCAGAAAACCTTGGGTAGATTGACAATCCCAAACTTTGATGGGGCTCGCGGAGGTTTAGCGAGAATATGGGTTCAGAAGTTGGATACTTATTTCCAACTCAACCCCATGACATAAACGGATGCCATTAAATTGGCTACACTACACCTAGACGGAGAAGCTCATGAATGGTGGTACCACGGACTAGTGACTTTGGGTCACAACTCCATCAGTTCCTACAGTGAGTTCACATAGAAGCTCATAGAGCAGTTTGACAGGAAGGACCCAGAGATACACTTTAGAGAGTTGGCTCAACTCAAGCAGACAGGTAGTGCTGAGGCCTTCATCTTTGAGTGGATTGAGGAAATCGATTTGGATTGTGTGGTCAAGGAAATGGCAACGGAATTTCTTTGGATGATTTATTATGGCTCTCTGGACATATTTGCATCAGTTTTAGTCAGTTTGATGTTCCAGATTATTTATTTGACTCTCTTAGGGAGGACGTCCCCCGTAGGGTGAAATTGGACAAAATGGCCAAAATAAAATTGTTTAAATCAAGTTGTATCTTTAGAAATATGTATGGGGGGAACCCCTAATGACCCCCCCATGTCCCCTAAGTGTCAAACTTGCAAAAATAATGATTTATCATGTTGTAAAAATGGGCTTTATGAGGTAATTCGCCCCCCTCAAATGTATTTGTCTAAGTTGATTCATGTAATGTAAAAGTAAAAGATCTCCAGCGTTGATGATGTTTTAATCTCAATCATTGGATTGATGTTGGTTAGAATGTAGATACACTCTCGATCTATTTAAGAGTTGTGATCCCCTCATTGTACGAGATCGAGAAATTTTGTACTCTTGGCTCTAGATATTTGAATAAAGAGATTTTTGCAGAAATTCTTGGATCTTCTTTGTGGGATGTTCTTGTCTTTGATTGGAAAGTTTATCTTTCTTAGCATTTGAAAATATTTTTTGAGGTATCAAATATTTTTGGAAGATAGCATTTTGCATGCAGGAGGGCGTTTTCTCTTGAAGCGTTTTTGTGGATCTCCCAACTCGTTTCTCTTGAAGATGTTTTCATAATCAGGGGGTTTTTCAATAGTATCTTTGATCTTTGATATGCACTCTGATTTTCTTGTGTCTCTAATGTATTTTTCATGTGTAGCAAATCCCACTTTCAGTGGTTTGACTGTGCAGGGAAGAGGGGCTCGCTACCTCACTTGGGCGAATCGTTTCCCTTGGTACTTCGTCAAAATTGCTTCAAATTGATCGAGACAATATAAATCATCATTTGCAAGGCATCTACAAGATTTTTCGGGTAAGATCTAAGCTTAATCTCTTGTTTTAGATTTCTATTTCATTAGTTATAAATTTCTCTGGTGAAACCCTCATTTAAAAACCCTCAAATTTTAGATTTATAGGATCTGGTTTGCAGCTGGCTTTAAAACTTAAAACACACTATGGAAATAAATTAAAACCCCTTAGTTTAAATTTTCATGATCATCAGACTCCATTTGCCCATCAAACACACTGGTCATTCCTCTAGGGGTGATGCCCTCCTTTAGGGAAGTGGGTCTTTTTCATTCCGCAAATTGGGTATTGCTAGTTTCAACTCCAATAGCATTATCTTATACCTAGCAATAAATTTGAGTGTTTAATTTTATCCAATCTCAACATTTACTCCTAGATTCCAATTTCTATACTCAAAACCCTAGGGTAAATTGGGGCTTTTCATATAGACAATCATTTTCTCTTAGTAATTGTGCCAAACTCTAATTAACTATCCTACTAAGAGATTTAATCAAGTTACCCTGTATTATTTACTTGTATTCCTTATTTTTAGGGTCATCTTGGTTATAGGGACGCCCCTAGGCTTAGTATTTTCACTGAGTCCGAAGTGTCGTTATCCTTGACTGGTGTGACATCTGAGTTCTTTCAGAGGTCTTGGATATTGTAGGTTGCGACTTTAGTTGCCTTTCCCTCTTCCATCCTGGATAGGATCACCTCACGGGGCAACTGCAAGATTCGTGGTAACAAGTACTTCGAGAAAGCAAGGCTGGGTTAGTATTCGTTACTTTGCAAGCAACACTTGAAAGAAAAATTAATCTCACTAAATCAAAACTATTTTAAGGTTAGCAACAAAAAATAATAATACAAAGTAGAAAAGCAAACCATAAAGAAAGCGACACAAACCCCCCCTGGGGGGATGGGTGTGAGCGCTAAATAACTCACATGCATTTCCTTTATTACTTCGTTTTTACAATCTTTTGAGGTGGGTGCCTTTGGTCCTTATAAATTTGGATCCAAAGTCTTACGAGTGTTTTTGAAATGAAGAAGGAAGAAGAAAGTTGCTTTGGGAGGGCTTGGAAAGTCCAGATCTTCGATTTTCCACCAACACTTCCTTTTGACTCGAGGAGAAAAATGTAAAATCAACCACCTGAAATGCACCAAATGTGCCAAATAAAGCGTTAAAATCATAAAAAATTTAAGTACATGAAAGATAGACTATAAGCCTGAGTACTTAAGCAATCCAGATCTACTTCAAAAAAATTAATTTATGATTTTAGATCTAGATACATGCTTGAAAAATCAGCCCTTTAGATGTTCTTTAAAAAAAGTAAACTAATTTAATTGCATGTATAAAATTTACCGTAACTAGAAAAGAAAGTTTGAGAGAGTTGAAGGAGAGAGAGAGAGAGAGAAAGAGTACTGGAAGCTTGGGAATGTTGGGCCATGAAGATGAGGAAGATGCAACCGATCTTAACCCCTTCTCCAAGATGGCAACCTGCACAACTACACAAATCCTTGCACGAGTGAGCTTATATCTAGTATATTTTATTAAAAGAAATTTGGGATAACCTAAGTATAACCGACTACATTTGGTTACTCTTAGACTTCTAATAATAAAACATAAGTAAACAAGTTGAAGCTACAAATGTTTACTCTATGGACTAGCAATAGCCTTCTAGGCTAGATAAATCTACAAGCTTATAAATGAAAGGAGTGCAACTAGCTAAATATTACATCATAAGCATTTGACAATCAACATCCACACATGAAAAACATTACACCATAGATATGCCTCCAAAGCCTTCTTATTCCAAATGATATTACAAATTACAATACAAAACTTTGCAGCCGTTTGGTCCTCTTTGACCATGAAAAACAATGAACAAAAGGCTTGTTAAATAGGAAAAAGGAGAGCAAACCCCAAGGTGGGCGAATTTGCCAAGTGTTGGAGCTTTTTGAGATGATTGGGGGCGAACTGGAGTGAATTAGAGGTGGTAGGTACCACCTCTCATAGGGTAGGTCACCCCGCTCTTTCCGTGACACACATACAACAAGAGGTGAGCTCCCTCATGGATAAAGGTGCCCCCTGAAGGAGAAATTCACCCCCTCATGGATTTGATTAGAATCAACTCGATTTGGTCCCCAAATTGCTCCAACATGATCCTTAGTTGAACTGGAACATGTCTAGGATAAGTTCTCTCTGATTTAAGGATGCGTTTTTTCTCCATATTTTTCTTTTTTTCTAATTTTTTATTCACTTTTTGCCTTTTTCGGAGAGAATTTCACTGAAGTGATAAATAATCACCTAAAACTTAGGAAAATTGGGTTTTGGCCCTTGGGGTAAAGTGGGTGCTCTGAATTTGAAAACGAGCACCCCCATGGCAAATTTGGCCTCTTAGCCACACTTTTATGACACTTTGAATTTTTACAATCAACTTATAAAAAATTTAACTCATTTTAATGGGAATTTTTTTTATTCTCAAAAATTAAAAAAAACCTATGGGGGACTTAATACATCTTCATAATGTCTCAAAACGATGACTAGCATGGTAATATACATAGACACATCTTTTATAACCTCCTAAGGCCTAACCACCAAGGCGAATATTCCATCTTTGGAGGTTTGAGTGAAAAACTCGGAAATTTTATGTCGCTGACAAGCAACATATAATTACCAAGGAAAAAGCACTCTAGAGTACCGCATTGATAGCTAAGCCTAAGTTGGCCAAGCCGTTTACAAAAAGTCATCATGCTACGTCAACTTATTACCAGTGTTCCACGGGGACACGCCTCCTAGGGTCAGGGGCTTGCCCCCTATGCTTCCCACGCCTCGGGGGTTGGGGGGCTCCATGGGAAACGTTTCCCAGCGCCCCCCTTTCTGCGAAACTTGGGGAAACGCGGGTCTAGGAGTTTCTTGGATTGGGGGGCTCCGACAAGCCCCTACTGCCCTCGATTTTTTAAATTTTTTTAATTAAAAAAGAAATGGTTCATCATAAATTTTAGGCTTTTACACTAAATGGTCATTTTAAAATGAAATAGAAACAAATAAAAAGAAACAAACATCGATATGATATGCTTGGCTATAACGATTACATTAAATTACACTAAAGTCTTCGGGAACATAAGCATGCTAGTATGCAAATGGTGATGGGATGAGGAATTGATATGTTTATATGTTGGGTTCATATTTTTATTATTTTTCTTTTTTATAATTTTAGAGACCGACCCCCCTATGTTAGGGACCCTGATGCCTCCCCGCCCCCCCGTCCCCCAATATACCCCAAAATTTTGGGGTGTCTCTACACATCCCCAATGTACGTTTCCCCGCTCCCACGCCCCCCCGTCCCGGAAACTGGGTGGAACACTGCTTATTACAATTTCCCCACTGGGTATGAACATGCAAACTTTTTAAAAATGGGCAAAATTGGCCCTTAAAGGTTTTTGAACTTCTGAGCACTGATAATGAACAAGGGAGTTGTTCACAACTTTGACGGCTCATTGGAAACTCACTTAAGTGCAACTTTAGTGGATAACATTTGAAGGATCATGAGATTCCTAGCCATCCAAAGACTATATGTATACATACATGGTAGGGTTCTATGGACACTCACGATTTTGTTAGTGAGCCATTCCAAAAGACTTTCTTCTAGGTTACTAGTTTCCCAATTTATTTTAGTGCGCAATTCTTTGATTACCTCCTACCAGCCATACTTTGAGAAGGAACAATAGACAAATAGATGATTGCCTGATTCTTCACTTTTTCCATAGAACACATCTATTTGGACCTATCCAATTTCTTTTTTGTCTATTGTCCCATGTTCATAGCTTATTTACTATAGCAAGCCATAGTGCAATTCAGGCTTTTAACGGGCAATTGAGTTTCCACACCACCCTTCACCGCCGTCCATAACCAATTTAACAGTATACCCTGGTGCCTTTGTTCTTAGCTATGCAATTATTTGATGTTATTATATTTTATTTAAATTTAAATTTAAATGAATATTTAATGCTTGTCAAGTTATTGCCGTTAATTTCTCGAGTCGATGACCCCCATCAAGTTATTTCCAAGGTTGAGGTTTTCAACAATGGTTAGCTTGATTTTTGATGTGCTATGTCCTTGGCCTTATTTTCTTATTCAGCCTATTTCATTAGTTGTTGTCTTTTGTCTCATTGGCGATGTAACAAAACCAGGTATGATCAAAATGTTATAAACTGCGTAATGGGGTGATGATTAGTTTGTGGGCCTTGCCTCGACCTTTGTATACTGACGACTTTTGTTAATATAAAGTCACCCTTTCCCAAGTTGAGGCGTTGTGATAACTACTAGGCATTGTGCGTCAATATGATAACAATCTCATATACATGTAATTTGTTGTGCTACATCAATAAGCTTGTCATTTTTGTACTCATACATATTGGTCTTTGTGACTTAAATAAGTCAAATGAACACACATACTCGTTCAATTTCATTACTCTGAATTTGTGTTTACAAAAAATTAAAATACTAAACAACTACATTGAAGGTACATTAAATGTTTTGTTGTGAGAAATTAGATGAGAATGGCCAACTACAGATGTCAAATATTTTTGCTAAGAAAGAGTGATATTTATATTGCCATCAATTCTCATGAGCTTTCTTTGTGATCTTTTAACTAATTAAATATTTTTATCAATCTAGATGTTCTCACAATCATAAATAACACATATTAGTTTGTTCAATATCTCTTTCCCACTAGATATAAGCTTTCCTTGATGTGTATAAAGTTATAAACTAACTATATGCCATTGCTAATCTAACTAAATCCAAGGTACACTACAACCTTGGATTCAAACAAATTCTTGAGTTACTTATCTCATTTAATGTGTGATAAATGTTTAGGTACGTAGCATTATGTCTTTTCATATGCATTTTATTCTTGATCTTTGGGACTTGACCTCCATGGGTGATTGGTGTCCCTATTTGGCACTTTCTTCTTTAGAGGCTATTGCCTTGGCTAGCTCCACAAAGCATATTGACTGTTGGTTCTCAAAGGTCTCTCAACTACTTTAGTCAGTGGCAATCTCTCTCAATGACATTAGTTGGTGGCGATCTCTTCAAACCATATCCCTCCTTTAATGTTCTCCCTAGATGTAGTAGGTCAACTCCGACCATCTACATAGGACTCGCCAGGAACAAAGAGCATATTTATAGATATACATCCAGGTCACCTGGATTGTTCAGAGGGTCTTAACCCAAAGATGTTCTACTCCAAGCACTTTTTGGAGATGAAAGACAACCTTATCGTCTGACCTGGATAAACTAGCAAGCATTAGATGCATGCCCTTAGGATACCCCTTAGTCAATTTTGGGTGGGCTCTCACATACTTTGGATTGAGATAGATCACCACATCCCATGAGCATAATTTTTTTTCTAGTTATGCCACTTACAGGAGCCAAAGATGTAGGAGCATCTTCTTTTTTGATGCCCCATCTAGTATGATATTAGAGGGAGATACTACTGCCTATTTCAGAATCATGGTGCTCCCTTTACGTTGTCTTCATGAGATAAAATTTTGGATATAGACCCTGGTGTCTATGTATTGTGACTTACACAAAGGCCTTCAAGAGAATCACCTCTTACATCCCAGTTTTTTTGCCCAATTGGGGCAACAGGCAGTAGGTAGAGATCCATGATACTTCAGACTCCATGTTGTTATGAACTTGAGTTTCCTCTTGATTCTGCCCCTCGTGGGTGGTTGAGTTCCTCCTTGAGACCCATGAGGAGTTGCTGTTCTAGGACATAGGACATACACCACCAGACCAACATTAGCTCTAGTGGTCCCATAATCAAGCTCCCCCTATCTTGCATCCTACCTCTTAGGTTTGTTCGAGTACCCAGGGGCCGGGATTCCATCTAGAATATCTTCCTAGTGGCCTTGGATGTTAGGAACGTTAGGCTTCCTTGCTTTTGTGCTCCCCCCATGATCATGCAACTAGGCCCTCTCAGCCTCGGCCCTCAACCACTCCCTAGGGGACATCATCTGCCAATGCATTAGCCTTTCACAATTATTGATGACTCCGATGGGGAGCATTTCACGCCTCCTTGACAACGAGCTCCAACATGCCTTGACATCTTGTCTTTTGTTCAGCATTGAGACTCGCCAGTTTCTAGCATCTTTCTTGTACTTACTAATTTTTACATCTTATTTTAGGTAGACACTTTGTTCTTTATTTTTTTATGCTTTAAGTATTGCTCTAAGAGGTGCCTTTGCACTCCCACGATGTATTTTTTAGTCCCATTGACCTACTTTTGTGGTCATTTGTTGGACATTAATAAATTATCTTATCTTGACAAGGATTTTAATTCTCTTTTGGCTTTTGTTTTGACCAGGATTTGGAAAATGGAAGATTGTTTTCATTACAGGAGCAAATTAGCCATAAGGTATACAGTGAAATTAATTTCTTCAAATTTTGGGGAAAATATCAGTAATGCAGAAGGAAGCTATGAACTAGATGTGTTGTGCATATGGTCTTCACAGTACTTTAAGACTCACGTATACTGTGGCTAGAAGGAATGATAAAATCTTTCTCCCATACGATACATTTTAAAATGCTTTTTTAGTTTCATTCTTTCTCATTTATTTTGATCGTCATATCTCAAGAAAGGGAATGAATTGAAATAAATTATATTAATGCCCATGCATGACCAAAGTAGGTAAATGGGATTTTAAAGTACATGTAATAAGAGCAATGGAGGAGTGCGTAGAGTATCTCTGAGAACAAGAAACAAAGAATGATCAGTGTGAGAATGACCTTCAATGAATGCCAAATAAATTGATAGGCCATTGAGATAAGCTGTCCTCGTTCATGTGTCCGATTCCTGACATCACTACTATTCCCTTTTTTGGAGAGGGAAAAAGAATTAGAAGACTATCCTCGTGAGGGTCCAAACAAATTTATAAAAGTGTGAATTGTGTCTTGTATCAAGGTTACTACTGAAGCTAGGCCACTCTTCCTTAGGCATATACCTAAATGAGGTGGGCTCAATATTCTCTTCATCATTTTTAAATTTCATAATATTGAAAACAGTTAGTTTTTTTTTCTGTTTCTTCAAGAGGCATACACTAGATAGCATATACTTACTTTTTTGCAGTGGCTTTTGTTTTTAATGATGTTGGTCAGATCAATTACTCTTTCAGTTATTTATAGAGGCAGTGTTTTTTATTCTTTCTTTGACGTGCCAACTTTTCTGCAAATGTCCCAGTAATTGATGCTGAGCACTTAGAATTGTTTCTCTTGAATGTCTCTAGTTTTCTCTCAAATAGCGAATGCATTTTACAGTCAGATTTTTGTTGCAGGATTTTTAACCTCTCCTTGGCTGGAAGTGCTTAATGTTTATGCTATTATTTCAATTCAACTTTTTATCTATCCATAGAAACTGCTATATATGGTGACTTTTAGTCCCATGCTTTTATTTAGTTTAAGTTGTTGAGATGTTAAATATATGCTACATTTTGGTGCAGATAGAATATATCAAAGAAGAAGTGCTACCTCTACACATCCCATTATTGCTGGTAAGGAATCATTTTGGATAAATTTACTTGCAAATATCCGTAGCAACTGTGTATTTTTGATTATTTGTAACCACAATGTCTAACATTCCCACCCAATTCCCAGCTAAGGAAAAATACATCTAAATGTGTTCTTCATGTATTCTAATCGTGGTTCTAGACATTAACATGATGTGTTGTAGGAAGTAGCAGCTCCTTTTGTTGGCAATGAATTCATCTGGAAGTCTTTATATCTAAGCCTCCTCGAGTAAGCTCAGCATCCTTTTAAGTTTTATCAGTCACTCACATCCCTAAGAAAGTGGTAGACTGATATCAGGTGTGCAAGAAGAGGGGTCAATATTCCACGGAATGCAAGAATTATACAAGAAAAATAAATTTTGAAGAAGAAAAGTGGACGTGGAAAACGGTAGGATTATGTTATATAAAAATATATATAACATAATAAGATATATAACTATATACAAACATTAAGTATCAATATTATTAATTATTAATATTAATATTAATAATTAATAAATAGAAATGATTAATTATGCCAATGTTTCCCCAAGTTTTCGGGACGCGGGAGTGTGGGAGCGGGGAAATGCACGTTGGGGACGTCTAGAGACTACCCCAAATTTTAGGCAATTATGGGGGGACGGGGATGGGGGGCGTCGAGGTCATAAAAATTATAAAAAATATAATAATATTATAAATTTCGGCAATAACAATTCATCCTGTATAAATATAGTTTAAGCTGCTCCTTATAAATACACTCTAATTTTTCAATGATTCAACACACTTCAACATTGTGTAAATCCATGGCATAGATGTTGTAATGGGGAAATGTGACCAACTGACCCTATTTCTTCATGATTCCAGAGGGCATCACATTATTTGAGGATTTCAAGTCCAACATACAATTATACAAGAGTGAACTATTAATCCTATATTGGAATCCTATTCATTGATAGCAACCTATGCCCACCTCTAGGCTTTTAGCCCTTTCCTCTATCTTGAATCTCGAAGTTGAACCTTGAAGGACATTACTCAACACCGTACAATTTTGATGAAACTTCATAAACCAAGCATTAAAATAAGGTAGAATTAGAAAAAAAAAACCATGCCTAATAAGTGATTTTGCTTGACTAAAGGGTACATTTAGATTAAGGTCATGATAGAGGAGTTTAACAATTAGCACCACCAACATCAAGGTACATAGAGAGGTTGATGTGCTTGATTAAATGACAATCCCTTGACCTCATACATGATAAAATACAGTGGAAACGTTGCAATCCTGAAATCCTGAAAAACTGTTAAGTTTGTTGAATTCTGAATGGGATCTAAAATTCTACTTTTTGCATATGAACTCCGATGAGGTTGGAACCACTCTCAAACATCCTGAAACAATTAATGGTAATGTTAAAAATTGAAGGAAAAGGATAGAAACTATAAGATAAGGAAAATACTACTTTTACTAACCATTACCATTACTACTGGAGCGCCTAGGAGCCCCCCACTTCACCTGTGCACGCTTCAAAACAGGGGGACGAGCTCCCCCCTGCGTTTCCTCACGTTTCGCCAAATTGGGGATGAGGTGAAACGTTTTGGAAGGAGCCCCCAAGCCCCCGAGGCGTGGGGAGCGAGGGGGGCGAGTCCCCGTGGAACACTGCTTTATGCCAACTATGTAGGAAGGAAAAGGGGTAGACCCTTGTCTATCCTTGTTGAGAGACACAAAAAGGACCAAGACATTCACGATGTAATAGAAAAGAAAAAAAAAGGATATCTTGGTGTAGTGACCAGACCATGACATACACTAATGAGAGTTTTGGAACCTGTGTGAAGTTTTTTGTCTCGACGCATTTCGTACTTCAGAGTTGAGTCTGTCTTCAGGAGAAGGATTGTCTCTCAAAAGAACATTTGTGAGAAAATGGAAAAATGTATGCACATATAAGATTTGAAATAGATGGAAAAATGTATGCACATATAACTTCTGTTGGCGAGTATGAGCACAATACATATATATAAATAATCTATTTCAAAATGATCAGCTGCTTTAAACAAGAACCTCCAGTGTATACTCATTTATAGATTTAGCCATTTTGCTAGTCAAGGGTGAAGGTGAATGAAACTAAGGAAGGCCAAGGGAATGACTTGACACTGGACACTGTAAGCATCTAGACTAAAGGACAAGGGAATCCACACAACGCTTAAGTTGGACTAAGTGAACAATAGGGTATGTCAGTGTCTCACAAATGGGTGGAATGATGAGAAGGATCCACTAGACTCTAGACAAGCAACCTTTTTAGCAATTCATTTGCACAACAATATACACTAGTTAACCTCTAGAGGTAGGTACCGTGGTAAACCTTACTGGTGGTTTCCTTCTCCCCTCGTGTGACCTATAATTTGTGTTGGTCTTGCCTTGGTTTATCGGCTAACTTGTTTATTGCACTTAATACCTTCTTTTGGCCCTTAGCCAAATCGTTCAGAGAACTAATGAGGCTATGGAAAGCCATCCTATCCTCTTCTTCTGAGGTGGCCTTTCCCCTATTTTCTTGTGAATCTGTCATATCCTCCGATTTTGAAACTTCTAGATTAATATCTTCTAGAGTTGGGTCTTTTGTACACTTTCCCCTTCTTTTGTATGTTACAAAAGTAGTGTCTTCTGGATTCATCTAATGTTCATGTTCAAGCCCACAACTGGTGAGGAACATGCTTTGATACCACTGTAATATCTTAAACTGATATTTGTGCCTCTATTTTGCTTGGTTATGGTGTTTGTTTATGTGTTTAGGGTTTTTTTATGTTTATAACATATAAAATTGTTTTTGCATGTAATGGTAGAGTGGTGTACAAACCCTGAATATGATAAAAACTAAGACATATAATGAAACAAGCTTAAATTATATTGTACGGACATACCGATAGCTTGGATGGTTGATCAATACAGAAGAGTCATGCATGCCATGCATCAAGTACAACTCCAAAACGTGATGCTTCCTCCAATCAATTTGCCCATGGAAAAGAAATACACCCTCCTTTTGTGATGATCTTTCGTAACTGCTTCAATAAGTGGCATGGAGTGTTGGAACTTCCTAGATAGTGTAATATGGGTCTTCTGAAGAGTTTGGTGTACACATGCAGATCTTTTGAGGCTTCTTAGGTCAAATGTGAATTGCTTCTTTAGAATAGAGGGTGCCAATGCAACAACATGTCTTCTGCTTGTATCTCCTTTCAATGTGCAAGAGGTATCTACGGAATCGCAAGGTATGGTAATATGGACCTTCTGAAGAAAATGGAGGAGACATGCAGAAGGAAAGAGGACTCTCAACTCTATTACAAATTGTTCCCCAGTGAAACATGTCTTCCTTATGTCGCTGGTGTTGATTGAATTGTCATTGATGCCAATAAGGGACTTGTAGTGGCCCCACAAGTAGCCATTGATGCCACCAAGCCCCTCTTGCAGTGCACAAGTATGGATGATCCCAGTACCCTCACATCCAGTGCATTGGAGCCCTTAAAGGGATGGGTTGTGCCTTGGAGCACCTTGTGGAGTCCTGCAAGGTCGTTGAACCCACAAGATTGGATCTTGGAGCCACTCCTCGTAGATAATGCTGAAGACTTTGCTGATGATGATGAAGACCTTGGTTATGGTGTCGAAGTCCTTGTGGACGATGGAGAAGCCCTCGATGGGTTGAAGATGTTAGGATTATTAATCCTCCCTTGTTCATACTTTCTATTAGATTAATTAGCCTAACTTAGGAACCTAAATTAATTAATTGGGTCCACTAGTGCAATTGGGTCCACTTGGCGCAATGGGGCCACATGTACCAGTCACTAGAGTGTGGGGAACCCTGTTAGAGGTTAACTGCCACTTACTGCATGTGCATGCATCAGTTTGGGCGCCTCCTAGACCAATCCCTACATTTTAGGAGCCATTGGGAGTCCCAGCACCAACCTACTTCAGTCAGTTGGTGTTAGTACTAGTTAGTCTTAGTTAGCCCTCAGTTACATTCAGTTAGTTCACAGTCAGTTAAGCTAGCGCTACCAATGCATGGTTGCATGGGGAGGAGCGCTTTTCCTACCTACCTCACACTCAGCTGCACTGAGTTAACTAGTTGTCACTGGTTGTTGAGTTATTGGTCATTAAGGAGTTGTCTATTTGGACTCCGATATTGATTGGGAGACCTTTAGTTAGATATTCAGTTAGATACAGTCATATCCACTTGGAGGATTCGGATTCATATCCCATGCATTCGAATTCTACCTATGTAAACTATTGTAACACCAGATATTATTATGTAATATACTGTAAATTCCTAAGCAATACTTGTCCAATTCCTGTGTGGTTTGTTTTGCTTAGTTTGTATTTTCATTCTCCATTCAATTGCTGCAAACATTATTAGAACTCTCTGCTTGAAGATCTAAATGGCATTCAAATTCTAACATGGTATCAGAGCCTTCTCAGGTAGGTTTCATGCTTGTTTCTCCCCATCGAACATCAGAAGCAGCTGGGTTTCCACAGAAGTTCCCTATGAAAATTTGATAGCTCTGGATTTAGTCAGAGCAGTGGAGAGAGCGTGACGGACCCTGAAAATATGTTCATGTTGGGAGGAAAAGCATGATTCTAATAGTTCATATGTTTTTAGTGTTATTGCAGTGAAATTGACAGTTGCTACATAGCTTGAGAGAAGCATTTGCAGTCTTCTAGCCGGAGCAATTATGAGTTCTCAAACTCCTGAACCATGGATCCTCACAACTTCCAATTACCTTGATTGGAGGATTGATATTCAGCTGGCCTTGCGCAAGCATGGCTACCACAGGATCGGACATGGATGGGAGGCTGAGCCTCATCAGCCGGAACAAGTTCCTAAACCGTTGTGATGAAGCATTCGGGTACTTATGTACTTATATTTCTAGAGATCTCCTCTTTCATCTAGAAGGATTAAGGACTCCCAGAGAAGCTTGGGAGAAGCTTGATAGCTTGTTTAACAAACAAGATGAGCTTCGGGGACACATTTTAGAGAATGAGTTGGTATCTTTACATCCCAATAGTTTCGAGACTATTGAGCAATTTTTCTCTAAATTCAAGTTTCTAGTGCTCCAATGCAGACAATGCGGGATAGAGCGGAAGGATTACTAGAATGTCCTTTACATACTCAGCAAACTAGGCCCTGAGTACTCTGTATATGTCTCTATGTTCCGTTCCAAGGGGGAAAGCTTTCCTGATTGGAAACTTCCTTCTTTGGTTTCTTTTTCCGAGTCCTTAATCAAGGAGCAAAACAAATTGATTCGAATGGGAGTCATCCAGACCTCCAAAGATCAAGCTCTCTTAGTTACTGACTTCTCCAAAGCACACGCAAAGGAGAAATCAAAGAAAAAGGAGCCAAAGGCCGCTGATTTGAAGCCTAAACAAAATCAGCAAGCTTCCGAAAGGGCTTCTAGCTCTAAGAGGAAGAAATTTGGGAAACTTTATGTCCCTATTGTGAAAAAGGGTATCACCTTGAAAATCATTGTATGAGGAAGGAACTTGATGAAATGTTTGCTTTTCTCAAGCAACATAACATTCAGGGAGCAAAACATTCTGATAGTGGACATGAAAGATGTCATGCTTTGAAAGCAGGACCACCTCGGTCTACAACCTATTTGATTGATTCTGGAGCCTCCAACCACATGGTTGCCTCCAAGGATCTCTTCTCCTCTCTCAGTGTCAAAGAAGGGCCCACTATTCACATGGGAGATGATTCCCAAATCCCAGTAGCAGGAAAGGGCACCATCAGAGCGAAGCATGGTGTGTTCAGAGTTGTCCTATATGTGCCTTCTCTTGCAGCTAATCTGTTATCTATCTATCAGATGACCCATACTGGCTCACCAAAGCAAGTATTGTTTGGACCTGACTCAGTGAAGATCACCAATATCTCAACTGGGGAGATTGTAGCGAAAGGAATTGCTAATCATGCCTCCAAGGCATACTATTGCTCTCACTTCATGCCATTCTCAGTTCCAGCATCATCACAGCTTCCATTCGAAGCTGATGAAGGTATAAACATTCCTTCACTTCCTATTGCAGTTTCAGTTTCAAATCTTGACATTTCAGATTCAGATTCAGAAGAGGAGTCATCCCAGTATGATCCAGACATTGAGCTTACAACTCAAAGGGATCTAGATCCAGATCCAACATCTACCTCATTCCAGCAGCCTAAATGGGCTAAGCAGCTCATAGAAGTAGCTGGAGATGGTGCTAGGGATCCAGATGACAAAAGAAGAACAATGTCCCATAATCAGAAGGAGAGTGTAGCACTGTCTCACACAGATCCTCTTCTTGCTGAGAGGTGTTTTATGATGCTTGGGTCAGATCCTCAATCCTTCAGGGAGGCTAGCTATGATCCGAGATGGCAGGCAACAATGGATGAGGAGTTTGATTCGCTACATGAGAACCAGACATGGGAACTTGTCCCCTTACCTCCAGGAAGGAAGCTAGTACAGTGCTAATGGATCGACAAAACCAAAATAGCTGCTGATGGGACCACAACCAAATACAAGGATCAGTTGGTGGCAAAAGGGTATTCTCAGGTCCAAGGCTTGGACTGCAATGAGACATTCACTCCAGTAGCTAGAATGGACTCCATCAGGCTGGTATTGGCCATTGCTGCTTCCAAGAGATGGGAAGTACACCACATGGATGTGAAGAGTGCCTTCCTCCATGGTGATTTAGAGGAGGAACTCTATATGAAACAACCTGAGGGGTTTATTGATGATCCTTCCTTAGTTTGTAGACTGAGGAAATCACTTTATGGACTCAAACAAACCCCAAGGGCATGGTACTATAGATGGATGCCTTCCTCATCTCTCAGAAGTTTGAAAGGTGCAAATATGATTGCAATGTCTACATGAAGAAGGAGGGGTTCTTGCTTCTAGTTGTATTGTATGTGGATGATTTGCTCATTACTAGCAGCTTTGCTGTTGGATTGAGCAGCATCAAGTCTGGTCTTAATAAAGCATTCGCTATGACTCACTTAGGACTGTTAAGACAGTTCATTGGTCTCGAAGTAAGTCAAAAGACGTTAGGAATCAAGATCTCACAATCCAGGTATTCATCAGACATGCTTAAGAGGTTCCACATGGAGGATTGCAAGATAGCCCCCTGCCCCTTTCTTTCAGGCATCAGGCTAGAAGAAGGTGGCTCCACACCTTTGGTAGACAACACTCTCTACAGACAACTCATTGGAAGCCTTTTGTATCTCACTCATTCGAGACTAGACATATCCAATGTTGTGAGTGCTGCTGCCAGATGTATGTAGGAGCCACATGAGCTGCATTGGAAGGAAGCAAAGAGGATCTTGCACTGTGTGCAGGGTACTATTGATTATGGGATCCACTATGCTGCTGGAGCACAGTTGGATCTCATAGGCTTTACAGACTCAAACTGGGCAGGAGATGGAAATGATAGGAAATCCACCTCGGGTTTTGTATTCATGATTGGATCTGGGCCAATTTGTTGGTCCAACAAGAAGCAAGTAACCCTTGCACTTTCTTCAACATAAGCAGAGTATCGGGGAGCTGTGAATGCAGCTATTCAGGCAGTTTGGCTACATGGCATCTTGACAGAGTTCGAGATTTAGACTTGATCTACAGTAGATCTTTATTCTGACAACGAGAGTACAATCAAGATCTCCAGTGATCCTGTTTAGAAGCAGAGGACAAAGCACATAGAGGTTCACATGCACTACATTCGAGAGCTGGTGCAAGACAGAACCATCACACTGTACTACTGTCCGACAGAGGATCATGTTGCAAATATTTTTACCAAGTCTTTTACCGAAAAGAGAGTTACCTTTCTCAGGTCTCTTTTGGGCATTAAGGCTTGATTCTCAGTTCCTATTTTTGAGGGGATTTTTCCCAAGTGGTTTTCCTTAATGTTGAAAAAGTCGGCATCGGCAAAAAGTCGGCAAGGGTCCCGAATACAATTTCTCAGCAACATTGGCGAAAAAATCGGGAAAAATCGGGAAAAGTCGGCAAGCATTAAAAAATACAAAATACATTTTTTTTTTTTTAGGATTTTAAACATTTAAAGCAACAATAACATCAGATAAACACATTGGAACATAAATATGGAGAAAGCATTGATATATATCATCATCATGTAGTCATGCCAAATGTAAAATGATACATCCAAGTCGATACTGTATCATGAAACATCATAGTTGTCCAGTCAAGGACTTAAAAGTGGATAACCAATACAACATGACATCACATATATTATATATAAATGTATTCGAGGAAAACTAGCATCTAGCTATCTAATATCAATGCTCTCTTCCCAAGTTTTCCATTCATACTTCATATTTTTCCCTACTCCAATGATTAGGTTTATAAAAGGTTTTCATAAATGCTTTTTATTTGTCCTTCCATCTTATGACTTAAACCTAATTTTTGAAAGGTATATTTTATTGATTTGGTTGTTAGCCATTAAACATATTTCTTGTTTTGTATTTGTGATAAATCATAGATGTATTTTTCACTCCTCCCAAATTGAATTTCCGACATGAGCCTCACATTTAGCCCTTGAAACACTGCTCTCTTTTTCCTACAATGTGCTATGATGATCACTCAAAATATGTTTGCTCAAAAAATTCCCTAATAGTGAAAAAAATAATTCAATTACCATTGTGATCTTTGATAAACGGATACATATTTTGTGAAGATTATCCTTGCATGGTTTGATCTTCAAATACAACAAAGTTTTGAAATATTTATACGGTAGAGGAAAGGTGTTAGTATACAACAAAATTGCTAAATTGGCAAATTTTTGGAAAATTAGTCATTTTAGCCATTTTAGCAAAAATGGATATTTTCTAGAAAAAGTCGGGAAAAGTTGGGACTTTTTGGAAAAAGTCGGGACTTTTTAGAAAAAATCGGGACTTGCCATTTTCAGTCTTTGCGACTTTTTGGGTGACTTATGGTCTTGTTACCAGGGCCCATAATTGTCCAAGTTAGGATTCAGGGGGGGTGTCAGGATTATTAATTCTCCCTTGTTCATCCTTTCTATTAGATTAATTAGCCTAACTTAGGAACCTAAATTAATTAATTGGGTCCACTAGTGCAATTGGGTCCACTTGGTCCAATGGGGCCACATGTACCAGTCATTGGAGTGTGGGAAACACTGCTAGAGGTTAATTGCCAGTCACTGCATGTGCATGCATCAGTTTGGGCGCCTCCTAGACCAATCCCTACATTTTAGGAGCCACTGGGAGTCCCAGCACCAACCTACTTCAGTCAGTTGGTGTTAGTACTAGTTAGTCTTAGTTAGCCCCCAGTTACATTCAGTTAGTTCACAGTCAGTTAAGCTAGCGCTACCAATGCATGGATAATGCATGGTTGCATGGGGAGGAGCGCTTTTCCTACCTACCTCACACTCAGTTGCACTGAGCTAACTAGTTGTCACTGGTTGTTGAGTTATTGGTCATCAGTGAGTTGTTTATTTGGAATCCGATATTGATTGGGAGACCTTTAGTTAGAGATTTAGTTAGATATAGTCATATCCACTTGGAGGATTCGAATTCATATCCCATGCATTCAAATTCTACCTATGTAAACTATTGTAACACTGGATATTATTATGATGAATATACAATAAATTCCTAAGCAATACTTGTCCAATTCCTGTGTGGTTTGTTTTGCTTAGTTTGTATTTTCATTCTCCATTGAATTGCTGCAAACATTATTAGAACTCTCTGCTTGAAGATCTAAATGGCATTCAAATTCTAACAGAAGAAGTGTTAATGACCCATTCGGTGGTCATTTATGCTTTGATGGGGTCTTGGTACCCTTGGAGAAGGCTTGGCAATCGCATAGGAAGTGGAATGATGGATCTTGATCCTTGGTGGAACTCTTGTATGGTCTTATGGCTATTGGCATGTTGTGGAACCCATGGATATGCCCTAAGTATGATGAACAAGCTCTTGAAGCACTTGAAGAAATATCGAAGCACTTATGAAGCATTGAAGAAGTGCTTGGACCCACAAGTTGGTCCTTAAGCCCACAAGCTTGATGAAGACTTTGTGGTGTCCTCCTTGCCTTGTTAAGGAGTTCTTTGTGTCTTGGTGGTGGTGACTTATCTCTTGGTAAAGACCTTGGCTGGTAATGTATCCCTTGGACTTTGGTATGATGATCCCCTTGCTTGTGGAAGTCCTAACCATGCACATATAGTGAGAAGCCCTTGCTTGGGTCTTTTCCTTGAAAAGGACTTTGAAGATACCTTGATGCTTAAGTTACTAGGAAACTTGGGTATAGGTACAGGGCACCACTTTTTGAAAAAGGGTACTTGGGTACGTCAGGGGGTACTGTATATATATATGTCATAGTCACATCATACATGCATATAGATTTCTTCATAAATTATGAATCATGATTCATAATTATAAATTCGATGATTATTTGAACGGTGAAGATTCAGATTGAAAATTTGAAACATAAAATTTGATAAATCATAGAATCGGTAGATATCAATTAGAAGACTGGAAGTTATATAAAATTTGATAAATCATTGTACCAGGCAGCTATAATAGAGAATCAAAATCAGACATGAAAGTACACTTGAAATCTTATTTTAAACACCTATTTGTACTGCTGTTACAGGCAATAAAAAATTAAAAATTGCCAAATATATTCCTGCGTTGATGTGAGTGTATTTCTCAATATTAAATACATATGTATATTTTTTATGTGCACATTTGGAAGTCAAATTATGTTCCATGAGTGCTGAACACAAAACCATAAAAACATTCATTGTAAATCAATGTAAAAGCAATCTACTAGATTTGGAGTCGGTCGTACCCCCGGAGTACCCAAACATGGGGTACAAAGTACCCAAACGTGGGGTACGAAGTACCCAAACACGGGGTATGACATACCATTTGACCTAGAAGTACCCTTTTTCTTTATAACGAAGTCTCGGGTACGTGGACCCAGTATGGGGTACGACAAGGTACATCAAGAGACGTACCCTACGAGTACCCAAGTACCCAGTATGGGTACGTGTACCCTACCCCGGGTACGGGTACCCTGGCAACTTAGCTTGAAGCTCTAGTATAAAGGAAGCCTTCTTTAATGGAATATGTGGCACCTATGATGCATAATTGCAAACCCTTGACAAAGTCTTTTGTTTATACAAGTGAAGTCCATGCCTATGGAAAGCCCTTGCTATGTTGTGTATGATGATGAAGATCATAAAAGTATGGAGCTCATGGTCTCTTCTTGAAGATCACATACAAAAACTTAAAGCAAACAAAATAACAACCCTTATTTGAGGGATGACTTGCCCAATAAAAGAATGAATTAATTCTTGATGAGATCGACTCCCTTAAGGGAAAAATGGTATATAAAATATATATATTATTGTTATATCAATAACAAAAACCAAATTGTTAAGGTTGGCCCAGTCCAAAAGGGGATTCAAAACATAAAAAAAATTAGCAATTGGTATTAGAGCATGCCTTCGTCACAAGCCTCGCAAGCTTGAAGGAGATCCGTGGTCACACAATGGAGACAAAAGCAGAGTCATCAAGCAATGATGTGCCTGTACTTGATGTTATAGACTATTTCGATTGGAGGAGCAAGATGAAAGCATATCTGAAGAAGTTTGGTGTTTGGGAGATTGTGATCAATCCACCCACTCCATCCAATAAGAAGGGCAAGGAAGCTGCACAGAAAGAAGCAAAGAAAGACAATGCTACAGCCTTGAAGTTCCTCATGGATGGACTTCCGAGCTCATTGAAAGAAAGTGTAGGGGAGTACACTTCAGCTAAAGACCTTTGGTTCAAGTTTGAAAACGAGTATCAAAAGGGAAGATTAGACACCGAAAAGACGGATCAAGAATCAGAAGTCAAGCCTTCGAAATAGGCCAATCAAGAAGAAGAAAAGCAAAAAGTGGAGTCTGGTAAAGGTATGGATTCTTTTGATTGTAATGATAGCATGTGTGATGAAATTGAGATGGTTCTTGCAGAAGATGATGAAGATATATCAAAAGTTGCACAGGAGATACATCTCACTTTGCTAAATATTGATCTCAGAGCCAATTGGGTCTTGAACACAGTAAATCTGAACCATAGTGAATTCATAAGGTTTAAAAGGAGAATCTTGGATTCTTTGAATGAGTATTAGTAGAAGACCATGACAATGAGAGTATTGCTTGTAAAGCTCAAACACAAGGGTGAAGAGTTGCCGGATCAACTAAAAAACAAGAATGCTGAAGTTGAACAATTAAAGACAGAATTGGTCAGTAAAAAGGAAGAACAAGAAGAGCCTTGTGAAGACCTAGAAGAGCTTGAAGAAATTAGAAAGGCCAATCTTGATTTGACGACTCAGCTAGAGGAAGCCAAGAGGATAGAGGAAATCTTGAAGAATCCGTTGGAAGAAAAGGCGCAAACAATTCAAAAGCTGGAGATGGAGGTAGTTGGTCAACGGAAGAAAGGTGAAAAGACTGATGCCTTTGTCAAGTTCAAGGACAATTCAGTTGTCTTAGATAAGATCTTGGATTGTCAAAGCTCTCCATTTGACAAGTCTGGCCTTGGTTACAGGAAGGAAGGAGAAAAGTCTAAAGACGATACTTGGTCTCCCAAGACTCTAGAAGCAGGTCCATCATCGTCCAAAGCTACTCCCCATGCACATGGCAACAAAGACTTTGGAAGTTCAAGAATGCATCAAGGAGTTAGGCCTATTCCTCAAAGCAAGCTCAAAAAAGAAACAACTTCAAGATGGAATCAAAGTCCCAAGTATGAAAATCGCTTTAATGGTTATTGTTTTTCTTGTTTTAACTTTGGTCATAAGGCTATGGATTGTAGAATCTACGGAAGAAGTAGCGTTGGAAGTTCCAATGACAAAGTTAGATGCTGGACATGTGTTGTCAGCCGCCTTGTAGTTGCCTGTGTGAGGTGGATCCAGGATGGATGGTAGAGGGGCAAGCAACTAAGGGGTGGAACCACGACTGACTAGACTCCCAAATAGATGGTTGTCACACCAATCAAGGTAGCCTTCACTTTATGTTATACTAGTCCAAGACAACAACGGGGGAGACCCGGATCTGCTCTCGACAGGAGAGATCAGACCTAGACACCAGAACAGATCAAATGGGGCTTCAAGGTACGTAAGGTGCAAGGTGAATGGAAACCCTAGCTTTAGGGTTTAGGTACTAGCAACTGATGGGGATGACCAATGTCTTGGGAAACGTAACTATGACAGAGTGAGCAAAAACAGAGTTGGGACTGTCTAGTACCAAGGAAACAGACTTAGTGAAAGATAGGTGACTTGAGTTATCAATAAGTGTTGGCAAAGAGAATGGGGGTAAGCTCAAGTTAGGGCTAGCGCTAGAGGTAGGGATCAGTGTCTTTAATGCATTGGGTAATGGAGTCAGTATCAACACAACGTTTCAGTGAACCCACCTGGGATATACCCCGATCTATGGACCCAGAAAAAGATTTGGCCCGGAAGACATAGGTTACAGGAGATCCAGCAGGACGGGGGCTAGCGCTAGGGCTTGGAGAAGTAGATCTGCAGATCTGTAGCCACCAAGAGACTATCAACTCAACGTTGGAGGGGAAATGAGATCAGGATGGCCCGATCTATAAGCCCAAATCAGAAAATTGCAGGAAAAAATCAGATTTGGAAAAGTCAAAATCTGATGAGGGGGGCTAGGGGGATGGAAACCAATTTTTCAGATCTAGGGCAACTTGGAAGGAACTAGCTCAGCGTTGTGGGTGTTTTGGAGAGCTCAAGCCCTGATCTATCAGCCTAGCTTGTCAGATTTCAGAAAAGGCCAATTCCGGGAAAGTCCAGTTTTTAGTGAGGGCGCTAGGGCTGTTTCAGTCAAAAACTCATATCTAGGTCACACAGCCAAGAAAATGGACAGCGTTGAGGGTGATTTGGACTGTGTGGGACCCGATCTATCCGTCTGTGAAGTCAGAATTCAGAAAAAGTCAAAAGCCTAGTAGGTCAAATTTTTAGTGGGGGTTTATGCAGTTTTCTGGCTAAAACTCAGATCTAGATCAAACCAGCAGGAGTTTGACCAGCGTTGCAGTAGATTTGGTGAAGGGGAGGCTCGATCTATGAAACCCAGAAATGGTTTGGCCAAAGATCGGACGATTCCTAGATTTATTGCTCTTTAGGCTTTTTAGTATTTTAGGAGTTTTCAGAAAAATTTGAAGTGAAGCAAGGTACAATGGAATAAGATCTGAAAAGAAGAGACTTACCTGTTAGATCTTACCTGGAAAAGCTTGTAGAAGTCTTTAACAGTGATGATCTTTACTATCCCGATCAATTCTGGAAGATCTAAGTGATTTCTATGGCATATGCAAGCTCTAAGCCACCAATGATCCCCCCACCCTGCATGAGCAAACGTGAACAATATCAGATTTGCCAATACAAGATAAAGAAACCAAATGCTACAAGAAAGTAAAACGAAGTAATCATAGATCACAATGAAACTAATGAAAATCCCCTGATCCAAGACGAAGAAAACCGAGCGAGTTGAGGCTCCCTTACAAAAACGCTCCAGCCAAAATGCCCTCTTTTAGGTAAAACAATGATAGCAGAAAAAATATAGATCTCACATGAATTTCCACAATGCTAGGAAGTAGAAGACTATCCAATCACCATTTGAGAACATCAGATGGAAAGCAGATGCATAAAATTTCCACAAAAAAAAGGCTTTTTTATTATTCAGATCCAAGAGCCAAAGACCCTTTACAAGTGAGAAGCTCTCTCCTTTAAATAGAAATGAGAGAACCACAATCATAACCGAATCCTAACCACTTTCAAAACGAGTGGCTAAGATTAAAAGATAAAATGTTTTAATCAATGGTTGAGATGAGCTCAACATACAATACATGGATCAATATAACCATAAAGTACCAAAGTGGACTAAATCACCCATAAAGAGGGTACCCCACTCAACAAAAAATAAATGAAGCATATGGTGGGTCCATGGAGTGTTGACTAACTCCCTCTGGGTGTCCCCATGGCACAATAAAATAATATAATATTTTAATTATTTGACTTTGTGCCTCCTTGAGGAAATCGTGAGCCTCCCAAAAAGCTCCAGAAAATATTATAAAAATGCCCAAAAATAGGTGTTGGCCCAATTAGGTGCTACAACTGCTGGAGAAGGTGTGGAGGACATCACTCTCATCATCATGACTCATCCCATGTCATTTCCTTGCCTCAGTAGCCCAAATCGATTTCTTCAATAGCCATTTAATCATTTTTTAATCTACCTCGAGAAACGTGAAACTGTCAAAATAGCCTCCTAGGGTGCCTGCGTTGTCAAACTGAGCCCATTAGGCTCTCTGGGATGGGGGTACGATTGTACAAACAAGTGGTTGCACCACTATGTTCCATACAACGCCCTAGGAGATCCAAATAAAACATCTCCCTGATCAGACACATCATCCTGTGAAGCAAAACTGCATCAGAAAGGTAAAATGAGCCTGATCATATCTGCAAGTGCCCGGAACTGGAAATAAACTGTCTCATTAGACTCAGAGAGTCCAAATCCATCTAAGGTGTATACTCATACCCCTCACAGGTCTCTATCTGATCATCAACCATATCCAATAAACAATATAACCATCTGTATTTAAATGATCAAACAACAATAATAATTCAAAGTATCATCCATCTGCTGCAAGTGTTAAAAGGATAAGACATGCTCTACAACTCATTCAAGCAACAATCATAACAAGTAGCAATCATTTCACTGGCGGTACATCAACCAATACATATATAAGCGTTTATTTATTATTACCTAGACTAGACATTCAGGACTATACTCACTTCATAGTTGTAGTCAATTTGCTAGTGAAGGGTGAAGGATGAAATTTACAAGGTTGAGGCAAAGGATGACTTCCTACTTAATATCATGACACTTTGGATATGGAAAAGAAATACTCACTAAAACCAATGTCGGACAAACAACAACACAAGAAATGGCTGTGTCTCACAAATGGTTGAGTTGCTTAGAGAGTGCTTATTCAACTTAGGCATTATGTCTACCAGTGTTATCGGAACCGGCCCGGAACCGGCAAAACCGGCCGGTCTGACCGGTTCACAGGGTCAACCGGTCCGGTTCAGTAAAAAAATTTGCAAAACCAACCTTTGGACCAAACCGGCCGGTTCCGTACGGAACCGGCCGGTCCAGAGGCCGGTTTTGCAAATTTAAAAAAAAAACAAAAAAACATCTAAACTACTACTCCTAACCTAACCCTAAGCCTATCCTAACACTATTTAAAGACCCCCAAGAAACGAAACAAAACACTGGTTAGAAGGTTAGATTTCGTTGGTGTGGATTGCAATTAAATAATGGCCTGATAACAACCTTATTTTGCACTCATATATCAGACTGAAAATACATACATTGTTTTGATATGATGATAATGTTTAAATTCTGAAATATTGTTGTACACCTGTTAATGATCACTTAAGATTTTGTTTCAGACTTTATTCCTAAACATACTTACTGCTTTGTTAATAGTATATGCTGCTAACACATATAATGATCTGTATATTGATTAAGAAATGCACTAAATAATGGCAGAAATACACTATTGTTTTACTTTAAATACACAGTCAAAAGGAGGTTCAATACTCAAACTGATACTACAAATAACGTGGTACTTTTACCTCTGTTTGATTAGCTTTGTACATGGTATTTTATGGATAAGCACAGACTCACTAGCACTTACATCTGAATTCAATGTAAACATTTGTGATTGATTGGGGACACCATTGATAAGACTGATGTACCTCTGCTAATGCTGATGTTACAAGTGTTGTTCACATTTTTTTATGACGAAAGAGTACTTGCAACTTATTGCTTTTACCTGCTTCCTATTGGCCATATGATCACTTTATTGTTATTCATTAGTACTATGGTTTATTTTTGGATTGTAGGGGCCATTTAGAGCCTCTTTGTTGATGTACTTTGGTTCAGAACCTCACAGATGTATTGCACTAGGTGCTATTTTGGATATTTGCACCCATATTTGCTATATATATGAGAAACTTTGCATATTTGTGTATTAATGGTTTGGATTCATATGTATGCACATGAATATATATGTTTTTTTACAAAATATGAATATTTTATGTATTTTTTAGTCAGCCGGTTTTTTACCTGGTTTTTTTCCGGTTCCTGTCCGGTTCACATTTTGGGCTTCACCGGTTCGATGACCGGTCCGGTTCTGATAACATTGATGTCTACATCAAGTTAGATCCAAGTTCATTAGGACCATCAATTTTATTTCCATGGCGTTTTTGGCCTATATGACCCTTTTGGGAGTTCACCAGTGCTTAAAAGCACAGCTAATCGTAGCTTTCATCCGGGACATATTTATTTTTATAAGGTCAGCAATATTTGGATATAGCATATTTTTAACCATTGCTTTTTTGGACCTTTTCTTATACTCTTCGAGTATTTTAGCATTTCATTGCTCTTGCCCTCTTTACAGATGTTAAGAAACACAGTTTAGCATTTTCATTTTCCATGGGCGCATATATAATATTTCCTGAATAAGTAGTACACGAGCTTTCAGTTTTAGCCAACAACATCTCAAGTGACCAGGGGGAGTTCTGCATAGTGCCAAACATCGGGACAACCGACCAGAATGATTTAGGCATACAATCCAACTTACCAAAGGCAAGTTTTGTCACCAACTCAGAGCCGAGACACAATATAAACAGGGAAGCTTGTCCAACAAAGGTTCTAGCGGAGAAAAAGGTCCTCCATGCCATAAGTCAAGAAGTCAGTCGGGTTGAAAACTAAACTGGAAGGTAATGGATGGGTGGAGACAATGAATGATGGAGCCAACACTAGCAAGCCAAAACAATGGTGGGAATGACTACCTCTATTCTGCCTAAGGAGGGTAAAACCAATGAGTATAGATCAAGAACTTCAAAGTCAGAGTAGGGACATCAATACATAAATACAAATACATCCAAGTCCATATAATTATGACTGCCAGATCATGACACCACAAGCTAATACATGTCACAAAGATCAGTATAAGAGCAATGATAACCATAACACTATATAAAAAGCTGAGTCTTAATCATGCAATATAATCCATCTGAAACACCATCTGTCCAATGAGAAAGTGCTGATATAAAACTGGACATCAATAACTTCTCTGTAATGACTAAATGGCTACATTGGTCCTCAGATCTGAGTGTCCTGAGACTCAGTCCTGACAATGGGAGAGTATAATAGTCCACTAATACAATAATGATCCGTCATAACTGCTCATCTCAGCATCTCATATGTAGATGATCTGGCTGAAAAGTGTACTGTGTCTGAAAAATAGAATATGGTAGCTTGGCTACTATATATGTGATAACATCTGGCTCCAGCTGGGACAAGTGCTTTGTTGAAAAGAGCGCTTGAGAACCTCAGAATCTCTGGTCCTCACACTCTGCTTCTCGCATCGTCGATCAATCCATCCAGCTCTGCAACTGCTACCAAGAATGTACCTGACTACTTGCAGCATGTCCAGAGCTGTACCAAACTCATAGACCGGTTGTCAGAAGAATATGTGGATAATATATAAAATACTGAAAATAAAGATGCATGAAACTGAAAAGCAGAAAATAAGTCTAATCTATAACCACAACCTTTTGATAAAAGTTTGTTTTTTTTTATTTTGCAGGAGAACAAAATTACACTAAGAGCTTCAAAAGGTGAGCTTCAAACAACAAAGCAAGATTCTATACTATTGCCGGGAAAGGCTTATTTCATCCTACCTACCCTATTTTAACCAATTTGGACAAGTGTTAGGTAAAATCATAAATCCAATGCAACCACTTGCTGAACGAATCCATTGAGATTTCCTTAAAGTTAATGATACAACAAATCAAAGATGGCTTGTAAGTAATGTGAATGAAAATTGAAGCCATTATAGCTTGTTGTTTGAAGATCAAAGAAAGATATGGATAAAGAGAAATGAAATCATGCCAGGGATGAGATTGATTGTTGCAAACTTCTTCTACCCATGGATCGATAGGATCATAAAATTTATGCAAGTTTAAATTTGATGAAATAAAAGAATACGTTACATGATTCATCCCCCCCAGGCCACCATTTTTTCCCTCCTCTTTCTGGTTACCACACTCAATCATACTCACATCATGATCAATGGTGAAGCAAAATAGGGACAAATTAGAAATCATTAAACCAGAAATTGAGATTAACCCCATTTGTTGTTTATAAAATAAGAAAATATGGAATTGGTCTTTATAGAGCTTTTCATTCACCCAATCAAAGAAATTAGCAAAATTGAAAGCATTATGCACCAAGGATGAAAGGAGATAAAATGTTTTACCATTGACCATTTGCCACTTTCGAGGCTCTGTGCAGCATGATACCATAGAGGACTTCAATAGATGGGATGGGAGGGTGGGAGGCTCTGTGCAGCATGAAAAGAGCGCTTGAGAACCTCAGAATCTCTGGTCCTCACACTCTGCTTCTCGCATCGTCGATCAATCCATCCAGCTCTGCAACTGCTACCAAGAATGTACCTGACTACTTGCAGCATGTCCAGAGTTGTACCAAACTCATAGACCGGTTGTCAGAAGAATATGTGGATAATATATAAAATACTGAAAATAAAGATGCATGAAACTGAAAAGCAGAAAATAAGTCTAATCTATAACCACAACCTTTTGATAAAAGTTTTTTTATTTTTATTTTGCAGGAGAACAAAATTACACTAAGAGCTTCAAAAGGTGAGCTTCAAACAACAAAGCAAGATTCTATACTATTGCCGGGAAAGGCTTATTTCATCCTACCTACCCTATTCTAACCAATTTGGACAAGTGTTAGGTAAAATCATAAATCCAATGCAACCACTTGCTGAACGAATCCATTGAGATTTCCTTAAAGTTAATGATACAACAAATCAAAGATGGCTTGTAAGTAATGTGAATGAAAATTGAAGCCATTATAGCTTGTTGTTTGAAGATCAAAGAAAGATAGGGATAAAGAGAAATGAAATCATGCCAGGGATGAGATTGATTGTTGCAAACTTCTTCTACCCATGGATCGATAGGATCATAAAATTTATGCAAGTTTAAATTTGATGAAATAAAAGAATACGTTACATGATTCATCCCCCCTAGGCCACCATTTTTTCCCTCCTCTTTCTGGTTAGCACACTCAATCATACTCACATCATGATCAATGGTGAAGCAAAATAGGGACAAATTAGAAATCATTAAACCAGAAATTGAGATTAACCCCATTTGTTGTTTATAAAATAAGAAAATATGGAATTGGTCTTTATAGAGCTTTTCATTCACCCAATCAAAGAAATTAGCAAAATTGAAAGCATTATGCACCAAGGATGAAAGGAGATAAAATGTTTTACCATTGACCATTTGCCACTTTCGAGGCTCTGTGCAGCATGATACCATAGAGGACTTCAATAGATGGGATGGGAGGGTGGATTGACAAATTAAAACTTGATTTGTATCACCTAAAGATATTAACACCAATCTTCCATGTGATGTCGGACATTTGCTAGAGAAATTGGCAAGATTAAAACTAACATCCCAAGAACTAGACTCACTATGATTAATCTCCTCAACCAAATCACCTTGATCAAAAGTATGACGGGGAATAGTAACAACATTACAAGAATCATTCCTTGGAGGCTCTTGATGATTATTTGGACACCGATTCCAGTTAGAAAGATGTGACAAAGAAAGTTCTAGGTCAAGCTCGCTCACTAGTATATCATCATCATGTGGTTGTTCTTCTTGAGATTGTTCATTACATTCAACTTAGGATAAATGATCATCAACATTCATTTGATAAGCAAAGATATCACTATGCTCATTTCTGTCCTCACAAACTTTGTCTTCAACTACAATATGATCACATGATTGCTCTTCAACGAAAGTTTTATTAATTTCAACCTTTTCTTCTTCTGTAGTGATATGATCAAGGTCTGAATCCAGATTTGGATAGGTTGGATACTGACTCAAATTATCATCTATTAGGCAATGACTATGGAGTTCCTCTTCTAAAGGCTATTTAATGGACTCACAAATGGAAGGCTCAACTATGGATGCTTCTTGATGGTGATCAGGTTCCCTTCCACGGATCAAATCCAAGATTTGCTCTATGACTGCTTCAGGTAATAATAAAAAAGTATCTTGTATGATTTGATTGATATCCCTCTTAATTTCAGCACGGGGTTTTGAAACATTATCCTCAAAGTACTCTGTAACATTCTTATGGATTGCAGGCATGCCCATAATTTGGAAAATTTCAGGAGAGGAATGATCCAATTGAGAAAGCAAATTGCCAATATACTGATTATAATCATTGCTAGATTCACACTCTAAGGAATCATCAATGTTCCTACTCCAACTATCAATTAACAAATCTGTGAACATGTCATACCCAGTGACGGATCCTGGTGCTAAATGGTCAAACCATAGTTGAACATCCCCTTGCAAGGATTCTCCTAACGCATATAAACATCTTCATTGTCTGCACCTCTAGATTCCATGTAATCCCAGAGAATGTCCAAATGACTTTCAATATATATATCATTATTTCCACTAAACTGGGGCAACCGACTAGTGTAATCGTTTGGCATAGGATGAGGTGCTCCCGGTATTCCAGAAAAGTCAAAAGGAGACCGTTTGTCTTGTTTTTTAATAGCTCTGGTCACTTTGCTATAAGGCTTTGACTGGGACTGACTTCTAGGTTCATGTCGACTTATAGGTCCACTCGGGATGGTTGGGAAATCTTTATTGCATGGGTGAGGAAGTTGGTGGGTATCATAAAGATTGTGATAACTAGATTTATACCCATAGTCATGCTTGAGATCATCCTCATACCCGTAGTCTGACATCCATCTATCCCGTTCGTTTATCTGTCTGCTAGTTTCAATCATGTTTTTGGTTACTTCTTTCATGTGCCTCAGAAATACATCCGAATTCATTATGATTTATGGTATGCTCTAAGAACTTAAGATTAATACGTTGGGCACGGTCCTCGGTGGAGTCGCGGGGTGGAGTCGCCAGGTGAACCACACAAGTAATTCACCAATAAAAGATATGTCGTAGGGAAAGGTGAGGTATGTTGAACCAAGGTAGATCTCTACCTCCGCCGCAACGGCGCCAAAATGTTGGGAAAGAGAACGAGAGGAGAGCCTAAGGATAAATGTCGAACCAAGGTAGGCCTCTACCTTCCCCGACAACAGCGCCAAAATGTTGTCACCTGCCTTGTAGTTGCCTGTGTGAGGTGGATCCAGGATGGATGGTAGAGGGGCAAGCAACTAAGGGGTGGAACCACGACTACCTAGACTCCCAAATAGATGGTTGTCATGCCAATCAAGGCAGCCTTCACTTTATGTTATCCTAGTCTAAGACAACAACGGGGGAGACCTGGATCTGCTCCCGACAAGAGAGATCAGACCTAACACCAGAACAGATCAAATGGGGCTTCAAGGTACGTAAGGTGCAAAGTGAATGGAAACCCTAGCTCTAGGGTTTAGGTACTAGCAACTGATGGGGATGACCACTGTCTTGGGAAACGTAACTGTGACAGGGTGAGCAAAAACAGAGTTGGGACTGTCTAGTACCAAGGAAACAGACTTAGTGAAAGATAAGTGACTTGAGTTATCAATAAGTGTTGGCAAAGAGAATGGGGGTAAGCTCAAGTTAGGGCTAGCGCTAGAGGTAGGGATCAAGGCCTTTAATGCATTGGGTAATGGAGTCAGTATCAACACAACGTTTCAGTGAACCGACCTAGGATATACCTCGATCTATGGACCCAGAAAAGGATTTGGCCCGAAAGACATAGGTTATAGGAGATCCAGTAGGAGGAGGGCTAGTGCTAGGGCTTGGAGAAGCAGATCTGCAGATTTGTAGCCACCAAGAGACTATCAGCTCAATGTTGGAGCGGAAATGAGATCAGGATGGCCCAATCTACAAGCACAAATTAGAAAATTGCAGGAAAAATCAGATCTGGAAAAGTCGAAATCTGATGAGGGGGCTAGGGCTAAGTCACAGGGTTCGGCGAACCTAATCCTTGAGGTTTGAGGTTCGGCGAACCTCAAAAAAAAATTTCAGGTTCGGCGAACCTCAAAAAAAAATTTCAGGTTCGGCGAACCTAATGCCAAACCTAATGGCGAACCTAATCAAGGCGAACCCGAACCTAATGGCGAACCTAAACGAACCTCAACGAACCTAAACGATTTTCGAATCTTTAATTAAAAAAAAACAATTTAAAAAAAAAAAGCGTACCCTAGCCCGATACCTAAATCGTTTTACCTCGTTTAGACTTCGCCCTAGCACCCGATACAAACCCTGCCGCAACTCTGTCCGACTCCGCCCGATCTCTGCAAGACTGAACATCATCACGATTCAGTGTTCACCTCTTCAAGAGTTAGACCCATCATCGATTCAGTCACTGAAGCTCATCTTCAATTGCTTTTTCATTTCGAGAGAAATATCAACTTTGAAAGATGGTATCATTTCACGAAAATGAAAGCATAATCTTTAGTTACTTTTACGTGTTGGTTGGCTGTGTTTTATGGAAGTTTTGCATCATAATTTATGTCGCTGAAGTTTTCTGGGCTTATATGGTATGAT